>VKOC01000004.1:32977386-32998689 GCA_009364415.1 Spea multiplicata
GATAAAGGGCCATTGGAACCCAGGAGTGATGGGAGTGATAAAGGGCCTCTGTACTCCTATGAAGAGATTCCATTAAAAATATGAAGAGATTCCATTAAAAATCAGCCCTTTCCAGCTACAATAGTCATTTACAACATTAACCCTGTCTGTGCTGTATTTCTGATCCATTTCCTGTTATTTTAATGGAAAAAAATTTCTTTCAAAAACAAGGACATTACTAAGGGACCCCAAACTTTTAAACAGCTGTGTATATGAGAGTGTGAACAGACTTGCTGCAATAAAGGTGGAAGTTCACTCGGGTACACAAAATACACAATGAGGCTTTTAACGGTGTTTACTCTGACCGCGGCTGTGTTCACACCGAGCTATCCTGTGCCTTAGTTTAGTTTTAACACAGACCTAAAAAGTATGAGAATCGCATGAAGTTTTTCCTGAACACTCATTACTCAAGAGGTAAGTGCAGAATGTACTAACCGTAAAGTCATATCGTTACGCAAAAGGAAAATGTGTTACTATCGCAGCTGAAAGCACGAACGGTGATATGTAAATAATAACTGAGAGAGAAAGGTAATTAAACACTTACAATCATATCCTCGTGGGAGGTGTCCACGGTGTTTATTACAGAAACCTGCGATAAAGAGAGAGCGATCAGTTATCTAGGAACTTTAAAAAAAAGTTTGCACTTTGACATTAACTTGTGAGTCTGACACACGTGCGCACACACATATATATACACACACATATATAATATATACACACACAATATATATACACACACACACACACATTACACACTCAACTCAAAGAACAAGTCTGTCTAGGCCCGCCATGGGTAATGCAATCCCATAGCTGTGTATTTAACGCAATAAAGACCCGCACCAGGGAAGGTTACTTTAAATAGAATCAAACGTGACGGCAGGTAAGCCCCATTCAGCACATCTGGTCCGCCCATTATTCCTTCTGTAAAGACTCAGACCTTAATCAGTTGTTGGTCTCCCCTTAGAATCAGCAGCCTTATGTCTATCCCATGCGTGTTTACATTCCCTTGCTTTATTGGCCTCTACCACCTCTGATGGGAGGCTGTTCCACTTATCTACAGTCTGTGTAAAAGGCCTTGTTACCCAGGCACCCTAGTGGCTACGTGTGAAATCACAAGTACAACTAAAGAAGATGGGGAGGAAAATAATTCACTCAGTTGCCCCAAATCCTAAAACCAGAGGGCTGGGAACTGCCCCGGCTAGCACTCTGCTGGTAGTTCCGATCCCGCACTCATTCAGTCGGTCGGTCACTCCCATATCCAAGGCTTGTTTAATATCTCGAGAGAGAGTCCGGCGGTATTTACCATGGTGGCGGATCTCGCTGCAGCTCTCCTGGTCACTTTAAGTCCTCGCTTCACAAATCAGCCCCACCGCAGGCCCGATCTGGCGCTCCCGTCTACGGGTCTCAGACGTGGCAGCTCCCGGCTGCTTCCAACAAGTTCTCGGCAACTAGCACTTCCCGTGGTGCAGCACTGCTTCCGGTCCGGGTGGAAGCTTTACTGGCGAAATAACAGTTCCGCTTCCTCCCAGCCCGTGTTATTGGATTTATTATACATTTTACGGGCTGATAATGAAGACTATGTACAATGTGTCCTTGTGGAGATTACGTGTTAATAAAAGTAATTAATTCAGGGCGCCGTCTAACCAATGCAGACTAGAAATAAGAATGTCAAGATAAATGACATAAAATGGCCATTAACCCCCCTGTGCAACACTTTCCTCATTGTACCCCATGTATAGGATGAACACCCCCTTTTTTTGGCCCAAATCTCATTTTTCCTCCCCTTGATGCCCCTCTTTTCTAGGAGCTCAGAATGTTTGCTGAGTATGAGGGGATCACTGGGTTCTACAGCCCTAAATGCCCCTTTAATGCGTATAGATATAGCAGGAAATGGGTTTATAAACAAAACTGTGTAAATAAATACATTATTAGTATATATATATTTATGTCAAAAAGTAACAAAACATGGTTTTGCGGTCAATTAAAGTCATTTGAGATTATATTGGACGCGCTGGAATAAATCCTGTACTTCAGATTGTATTATTTATGTGCCCTGGCTGTAAAGACATTACCAAATAGGTGAAAACACGCACATTCTCACCAATATTACTGCCTGCTGTTTGGCAGCTCTAGATTTGGGAAGGTTGCTTGTTTGGTATCCTGGAATAATGCAGACGGGGCATCAGGCACACTGGGCACAGGTCCCCGATGGCCGGCAGGGCTGCATTCTTACATTTTCTGCCGCTTCGGCAGCAGACTGGGTCCTTCGGTTTGCTGCCGTAGGCTGGATACCCACCGCTGCATGCTGTGTGAGTGGAACGTGCAGTTGTGTGTATCCAGCTGGCGGCTACCCATTCATCATCTGGTGGCTGCTGGCCTTAAAGTGCCAGGGCCGACTAGTCATCCCCGATCAAGCCCTTAAATAAGGTTGGTGAACATCATACAACCGCTCACTGGGTCTCACTGTAATTTTACTCTGGTAGCCGCCACAAGGAAACTGTATATTATTTATGTTGCCCACACTTAAGGCTTGCCCACAACCCATAACATTTGTGTTATTATATGTCTTAGACATACACAATTACAAGGCAGTGCTGCCAGTCCTGAATCTCCCGGAAGCATGCCGGGAGATTCAGGACTGTTGGCAGGTATGCAACCATTTAAAAAAAAAAATCTCAATTTAATAACGATCTGCAAAAAATGAGGTTTTAACACGGGCCTCTTATTTTAAGAGTTAACTTTAAATCAATATAGACCAAGGTGCTTTAAATTCAGCCGTTTCCAAGCAACCGTATTTCTTTATCTCGAAGAAGGCGAACAAAATAAAAATAAACATTGACGCAAAAAAAGCCCCCCAAAAAAGCATTTTAATTCAAAAGAATATATTCTCCTGGAACAACATTATCTGGGATGAGTTTGATGGTAATCCCTCTGTATGTTTTTGGGCTGAAATGGTTGCATTTGGAGAGGGTCGCTGTCTGTTATGTGCCTTGTCATCCATCGTGATCGGTGTTCCCTGCAGTACGAGGCGATGGCCAACAGATGTCCTTCCTGGGCGACGGGCTATTTATATCCTTGTGACAGCCGGCTCGGTTTTCCAGTGACTTCCAAAGAGGGGACAGTGATCAAGTCCCCCCCTCGCATGCCAGTCCCGTCGCCATATTCCCCCTGTCCGGGGCAGAGACGCTTTACCTGCTTCCACGGAATCTCTTGGGATCAGCTGTCACCATGAGCAGTGCCACCTACCACATCTCCAGCCTGCTGGAGAAGATGACGTCCAGCGACAAGGATTTCAGGTGGGAACGTCACTCTTTATAGGGCTGACACTTGTTTGTATCAATAATTGGGTTCAAAGACATGGCTTTACAAAACGCTCCGTGCATAAAGCTCCGAGGTTATAACTTTATGCTGAGTGGTTATGTTCTTTTTTAACTTTCGACCCTTTGGGTACAAGAAAGAGGAATGAGATATTTTACCGCGACTCATCCGACTCTCCAAAGGTGTTATAGCGTGAGGTTCGGAAAGCATAACCCTTCTGTTCATACGTTGCGCGTTCCTGAAATAATGCTCTCTCTGTCTGCTCGCTCCTGGCATGTGTTAGCGTGTCTATTTATAAATATATGTCTTCGACTTAGGTATGCATGTTAAAAATCATGTAAAAATGGGGGCCCCATAGGGTTTCTTTTCTGTGCTGTAAGTATACCCGGGTACCCTAAGCCATGTAGCGACTGAAGTCATGTCTGTGATTCTAAGAAAAATGTTCCCCCAGACTAGGACTCCCTTCGGCTCGGGTAAAGTTACCGCTTATGAATAACAGTTAACTGTGACCCAGGAACCTGTCGCCCCCTCGTCATTAAAGCCGGGCACTACATCTCATGCCAAACATGTTTTCTAACACATATGATGAGTATGAAGAAATAATAATAAAATAATTATGCATAATGCGTGGCAGACTCAGCCCTACGTTCAGAAGGAACGCATCGATTTGGCTAGTCATGATGTGTAGTGAAATCAATTAACTGCAACTCAACAAATCAAAGTTTGATGAGATGATTGGGTCATACGTTGACTAAGAATGTTGGCTAAGAATGTCCCTTGCTTACATTATAAAGGTTTATGGCCACCAATGACCTGATGGTCGAACTACAGAAGGATTCCATCAAGTTGGACGAAGACAGTGAAAAGAAAGTGGTGAAGATGCTGCTGAAGTTGCTGGAGGATAAGAATGGAGAGGTGCAGAACCTGGCGGTGAAGTGGTGAGTCTGCAGATTTAGGTCTTAAGCACCTTTTTTAAAGTAGGAATCTAATATCTTACCTACCCTCTGCGTTTATCCAAGAGATGTATCCTCCTGCTCTTCATCCCCATTGCTTTCATCCTCATACCTCTGCTTTCATCCTGCAGCTTCTACTGTCCCGGGAAACTTTATTCCTCCGTTTGAAATGTATTCTTTGGCTACATATGATTTCTTTTTTTCCGTTCCAGCCTCGGCCCCTTGGTGGGGAAAGTGAAGGAGTACCAGGTTGAGACTATTGTGGACACGTTATGCAGTAATATGTTATCAGACAAGGAGCAGCTGAGAGATATTTGCAGCATTGGATTAAAAACGGTGATCTCTGAGCTTCCAGCAGCTGCTTCAGGTGAGAAACGGAAAAAGGAACAGCAGGCGTATGAAAAAACCAACCACAGGCGTGAAAAAAGGGTGCATCTGTCCATAAATAAGTTGGTATCAGACAAACTCAAAGTATAAGGCATTGGGACAGGTAGCAAATGGGTCATCTTTTAAACTAGTAGGAATCATCAGATATTAGCATGAACAGATACATTCTGAACTAATATTATTATATAGTATTATAGTATAATAGTATTATTACATTGTTGCTTGTAGGTACATCATTAGCAGCCAACGTGTGCAGGAAGATCACAGGACAACTGACCGGAGCTATAGGGAAGAGGGACGATGCAGCTGTGCAGTTGGAGGCTCTCGACATCCTTTCTGACATGCTGGGGAGGTGAGCTTCAGCTTTCTATCCAAGTGACCTCTACGTGCCGCATTCACTGATTCACATCACTGAGAGTACCCCAAAGGTTCCTGTACCTTTGGGGTACTGTAATATGAAAGTGATGAGTGACTTCAGAACTTGTTTATTTTGTTTTCAATGCCTCAGCGATTTTAAACTAGCTTTTGTTTTTTAACTCCTCTGAAACACCATATGGCTCTTTGGATTTTGATCAATAAATCGTCTTTGTTACTCTGTTGCTATCAGGTTAGGAGGAGCACTTTTCACTTTCCATCCTTCCATCCTGAACTGCCTTCTGCCCCAGCTTACCAGCCCCCGGCTGGCTGTGAGGAAGAGAGCGGTTCTGGCCTTGGGGCATCTGGTGCAAACCTGCAACGGGAACTTATTTACTGAGCTTATGGAGCATCTTGTGGCAGAGCTGAAGAAGAATGAGTCCACATCCACCACTAGGACCTACATCCAATGTGTTGCAACTGTGAGCTGGCAAGCAGGCCACAGGCTAGGTAAGATAGTTAAAGAACCCAGTCCAGAATTTGTAAGAGAAGAAGATCATAGACATGACAAATGCATTTATTTGGGTTCATGTGTTGTGATTTTGTAATTGTTACATGTTTCTCTTTTTCATCCCTCCCACTGCCCCTTCTCTTTTAAATACCCCTTCTGATGTCTTTACCTCATCTCGCCCACGTCAGGTCCACACTTGGAGAGGGTTGTGCCTCTGGTAGTGGGGTTCTGTAAGGTGGAGGATGATGAGTTGCAGGAACAATGCTTCCAGGCCTTGGATGCTTTCATTAGGCGTTGTCCTAAAGAGATCTCTGGACATATCCCCACCGTGATGGAGCTGTGCCTGAAGTACATCGCATACGACCCCAACTATAACTATGACAGCGAGGAGGAGGACGTTATGGAAACAGAGAGTGAGGAAGAGCAAGGTTTGTAAAATGACGTACAAGTGGTACTGATCCTTACCCCTAAACTGTAAACACAAATGAATTCCTTTAGCTCTAAGTAAGTCAAAAACAATTTTACAACCCAACTCCCAAACCATATACAGTGCCCTCCACTAATATTGGTACCCTTGGTAAATATGAGCAAAAAATGCTGTGAAAAGATGCCTTCTGTAGCTCGTACGAAAGCAGACCATGATCACCAATGGTAGATGAATGCAGTATAACACGGTGGCAAAAGCTTAAAGGTGCTATGGGATTGGCTTCAAGGTGACGTACAGTCTATACTGTGCTTTATTGTAACCTTTTCATGTGTTTGGATCACTCTGGCCTAGGGACTAATGATTATGTGTCTCTGACAGAGAGCGATGATGAGTACAGCGATGACGACGACATGAGTTGGAAGGTGAGGCGCTCTGCGGCCAAGTGCCTGGAGTCTCTGATCAGCGCCAGACCGGATCTCCTGGCTGAATTTTACAAGACAGCAGCCCCTGTGATTATCTTGCGTTTCAAGGAGCGTGAAGAGAACGTCAAGGCGGATATCTTCTCAGCTTACATTGCCCTGCTGCGGCAGACACGCTCTGCTCAGAGCTGGAGGCTGCGTGCCGACACTGGAGGGAAAGAAGATGTTCCACTTGCTACTCTGCAGAACCAGGTGAGTCCAGGTGAGAGAGTCCATTACTGGCCTTGCACTCTCTTACTCAGATGGAACTTTGCCTGTAAACTCCAGTCCTTCTGGAATCACTGTTTTGTCAACAATTGGCCTAGAAGAAGTCAAAAGATATAACTATATAACGTTCTCTGTACATTATATCCACTGCCTGTCGGACATTGATATCAGACTTTATTGTCTGAGTAATGATTTGCATACCCCAATCATACAGTGTGCACTTATTATTGGTAATGCTGGAGTGGTTCATCTACTCCCCTTCATACCCACTAATATCAGATATGGTCAGACCATAGCGTGCTTGGTAATTTTGCAGATGCAGAAGTCCTTCTGTCTTTGTATACATTGTTATGATCTTAATTTAGCCTTTTCTTTACAGAACATGTAACAGTCTGCGTATTCCTTCCTGCATGTCTTATTCGATGTTTCCGCAGGTTCCTTCTGTAATGAAGTCTCTGCACAAACTCTTCAGAGACAAGAGTGTAAAGTCTCGTCAGGGCTGCTTTGCTGTGCTCACAGAGTTAACCATGACTCTCCCAGGATGCCTTTCTCAGCATATACCGGAGCTTGTTCCAGGTACGGTATCAGTTTTCTTCATCTCCATTGTTGGCAATTTTTCAATGAAATCAAACATTACAAAATAACAATTTTTGTTTGTCCTGTTTTTTTCCCACCAGGGTTGGTTTTCTCGCTTACAGATAAGTCCAGCAGCTCCAATATGCGTCTGGACACTTTGAGCTTCCTTCACGTTGTGCTCAGCAGTCTTCCTTCGGAATGTTTCCATCCCCATCTACCTGCCATTGTCCCCTCAGTAGTTACCTGCATTTCTGACCCCTTCTACAAGATCACTTCAGAAGCTCTTCTGGTGGCCCAGCAGCTGGTTAGGGTTATTCGGCCACTGGACAAGATTCAGGTCTCAAAACCCTCACCGTATACAAGAGAGCTGTTTAATGCTACCTCAAAGAGGCTTCAGGCGACAGACATCGATCAGGAAGTAAAGGAACGAGCTCTGTCCTGTATGGGCCACTTAATTTGTCATCTTGGGGACCATTTGGGTAGTGACCTGCAGCCTACCCTCCATCTCATTCTGGAGCGTCTCCGTAACGAGATCACTCGTCTCACTGCAGTTAAAGTGCTTATTCTTATTGCAGGTTCTCCGTTAAAGATTGACTTGCGCCCATTGTTGAAGGAAGCGTTGCCCGTTCTGTCCTCTTTCCTGCGTAAGAACCAGCGAGCTCTTAAACTGGGGACTCTCTCTGCCCTTGGGGTGCTAGTCAAGAATTACAGTGACTGCCTAAAGCCTCCTATGGTGGATCCTTTGTTAGGAGAGTTGCCTTCCCTGCTGGCTGAATCAGACATGCACGTGTCGCAGGTCACTGTGGACTTTCTCACCACCCTGGTGACTTCACATCCAGCTGCTCTTCATAAACTGGCTTCTCAAATTCTACCCCAGCTTTTCCACTTGGTGCACTCTCCTCTCCTGCAGGGGGGTGCTCTCACATCCATACTCTCGTTTTTGCGTACGGTCGTCACAAGCCACACACCTCATCTGGGCTACACAGAACTCCTTAAGCAACTGACTGGACCCATCTACACCTCGGGGTCCGCCGTACACAAACAGGCCTTCCACTCGGTGGCGAAATGTGTGGCCGCTCTGGCAAGTGCCTGCCCCAAAGAGTCTGCTGCTTCCATTAACCAGTTTATACAAGACGCAAAGAGCCCCAGAGTAGGCGACCCAATAAAAGTTCTGTCTTTCCTGGCGTTGGCCGAGATTGGGCGTGAGTGCAGTCTGGGAGCCCAGCAGCGGGAGTTGAAAAGCGTCATCCTGGAGGCATTTGCTTCCCCCAGTGACGAGGTGAAGTCTGCGGCCTCTTATGCTTTGGGCAATGCTAGTGTTGGAAGCCCGGCAGACTTCCTCCCATTCATGCTGCATGAAATTGGGGGGCAACTTCGAAAACAGTACCTCCTGCTGCACTCACTCAAGGAAGCCCTGACCTCACTCCCTTGTGAGGAACTCAGGCCGTATCAGGAAGACGTGTGGAAACTTTTGCTCCAGTACTGCGAAGCTGCCGAGGAAGGCACTAGAAACGTGGTGGCAGAGTGTTTGGGCAAGCTGACTCTTGTGAATCCAGACCAGCTCCTGCGCAGGCTGTGCAAACAGCTGGATTCAGGTAATTCACCCAAACAGAATATTGCAATAGAGAAAGAGCCTTAATCAGACTGCTTGATTAAACACAAATTCAGCCCAGCCTTACACATATTAAAAACAGCATTTCTGAGTAGGTAGCTGCACAGATTTAGGCGGTTGCCCTGTGTCTGGTATATCTTGATATAATGACCTGTTCTCTTTGTAATTGAAGGTTCTCCTCAGACCCGAAGCACTGTGATAACAGCCTTTAAATTCACAATCTCTGACCAGCCAGCTCCTATTGACCCCCTGCTACAGAACTGCATAGGTGAGCCTTGCCTAATAGATTGCCATATTGGTGTATATTGCCATTTCTAGCTTTTTAATAAAAAACTGATATATATATATATATATATATTTATATACTATATATATATATATATATCTTGTTTATGTAGTGAACATAGTCATATCGATCTTGCACACAGGTGATTTCTTGAAATGCCTCAAGGACCCGGAGCCCAATGTGCGTCGTGTGACCTTGGTCATGTTTAACTCTGCGGCTCACAATAAACCATCGCTGGTCAGGAACTTACTGGGCAAGGTCCTGCCTCCCCTGTATAACGAGACCAGAATCAGGCGTGAGCTGATACGGGAGGTGAGGAATCTATAATATTCAGGGATTGGGGATAAATGGGGGGGGGGGGTAATCAAGAAACTCAAGTCTTGAGGTATTGGACTTCAGGTAGTGGGATGCCATCCAGATATAATTTCAGACATTCCAGCATTTGTGTGTTAAATTCAGCTATAATGTTATTCTTGTGTGTATATAGAAGCTGTGCTAATCTTGTGTAATAACCATCATGTGTTCCGTTATAAGATATGATCTTTAATAACATACTGGGTTTTTTCTGGCATTAAGGTGGAGATGGGTCCCTTTAAGCACACGGTAGATGATGGTCTTGACGTCCGGAAGGCAGCATTTGAGTGCATGTACACACTGCTGGAGAGCTGCCTGGACCAGCTGGACATCTATGAGTATTTAAGTCATGTGGAAGACGGGCTAAAAGATCATTACGACATAAGGGTAACAATTGTCTAAAGTGTTTAGAATGCGATGTATGGCAAAAGTTATCACGTTAATCGAATTAATACTGAAATCCTGCAGTATTTCATCAGCGCTTGCGACTATCGTGTCTCTGAGAAACTAAATGATGATTCAGATTCATGGGCCTGCTCTTTCAAGCTGGACTATTGGCTACATCACGTCAGACATCTCCTTCTCTTGCAGATGCTCACCTTCATTATCCTCAGCCGCCTCTCCGTCTTGTGTCCCAGTGCAGTGCTGCGGAGCTTAGACCAGCTAATCGAGCCTCTTCGGGCTACATGTACCACAAAGGTAGTCATGACAGAGAAGGTACTAAACCTGACAGGTTAGTTACTAACTGCCCAAACCGTATCTACTAATACCATGTAATCTCCTTTTTAGGTGAAAGCTGGGTCTGTAAAACAGGAGTTTGAGAAGCAGGATGAACTCAAGAGATCAGCCATGAGGACCATCGCCGCTCTGCTCACTATCCCAGAGGTTGAGAACAGCCGGAGCATGGCTGAGTTTCTGGCCCAAATTAGATCCAACCCTGAATTGTCCTCTCTGTTTGAGAACATCCAGAAAGACTCTGTGACAACGTGCACCACGGAGGCCATGGACATAAGCTAAGGATCCGCATCGTCCTTAACCAGTGAAATCAACAGATCTCCCTTCAAACTTGAAGACATCATTTAGAAGATGTCTGCTTTCAATTCTCATTGAAAGAAAATCTCTACTGTCATGAAGGGAAGGCTTACTGGTTGTTGCAGGAAAGAGTAAGTTCTTGAAGGTATCATGCCAAACCTAAAGCTTTCAGAAGATACTGTAATAGTGATATATTGTGCCAGCAAAAGCCATTGTAGTAAAAGGAACGGTACATCCGCAGTTATTATGGCTTCTGTTACGTATTAGTTGCAGGGCCTATTTCTGCTCTTACAACCAAAGTGCTTATTATATAGAAAATACATTATTCTGTAACATCAGGAAATCTCTCTAAATAAAGAGTATAAACCTAAAGAAATCCTCATTGCTTTGTTCACCCATCTGTGTTTGAGATAATCAACTCTTGGCTTCTTTACATAAAGCTTTTCCTTTTATAAAGGGAATCACATGTTGACTTGAAGGGTTTGGTAATGCCTCAAAATACAAGGGGCACTGCCTTACACCCTTCAGCCAGGAACAGTAACATGAGATTGGGCACACATCTCACCCAAGGCCTATTTAACATACTACTTTTCAGGGGTCATGTATAAGATGCGTAAGCACCCGGTGCAATGTTTGAAAAATAGTCTTAGCACCTTAACATCCAATGGCATGATCCAATCAGCAGTAACTAATTTGGTTGCTATAGTAATAGCCCCACATGCACTTTTTTTTAAAAGCATAACCCCTATTGAGTCAGGTTGCTGACACTAACTCGCTATCCACATTGCGGAGTCCCAAGCTGAATTTGTAACATAGTGGTGAGGAAGGGTCTTATTCGTTGAGTGCATTTTAGTCTATACATTATACTTACATATCCTAGCTATGACTGTTAATGTAGCTGCATTCAAGCACCTTTTCTGCCCTTGACTTTGTAGCAGAGATGTGGGGTGGGGGATACACGTTACTGTACAGCTCCCCTCTACCCTAGAAAAGAAGCCTTGTTTATGCCAATATTTGCACAGACAAGGAAACATTTAATAGCCCGATATCAGATTACTCAGGATTGGGAACGGCAGAGAAAACACACTTGCTAGGCTCTTGGTGCGACTCTGCAGCTTCCCAATACGTGGGTAAGTGTGCATTTGTATAAGTTATAGGTCATTTCGCTCAGATGTCATGCTGTGATGCAGCCGATCTGGTGAATAGCGTGTAAACAGGGGAATGGTTGCGCTGCAGCTATGTCCTTACAGCGAATGCCTTTATTACAGGGCATTTGTCTGCATATTCCCGCCATGCACCCAGCACCCCACATAATGCAGATAAACGGTAAAGTTTACTTTTACTCTTTTATTGAACACAAAAAAAGCAGCATCAGAGACCAGACATTTATTCGTTCTCTTCGCTGCGCAGTCTGGCGTTGGGGTTGGTAACTTTGATTGCAAGCTGTGCTGCTCTTTCAACAATGGTTTTACGGTTCTTGGAGGAAACATTGTGAGCAATTTCAGCGCAGAAAGACCTGAAACAAGCAAGCAAACAGTTTTAATGCACAAGGCCATCCTACATAGAGGTGCTTTCCCTCCTGTGCCGATAGATTCTCTTACCAAATGCCCACAAAAATCAAAAACTTTACGTCACTGATCATTTTTTGCCATGAAAACCATACCAAATTATTTATTCCCTCCTGGAGGCTCAATCTCATTACAAGAAAGACTGTCAGCTTTAGTCTTGTGTTCCATGTTTTATGTAAAATAGACAAATCTGAGAAGCATTGGGGCAGCGAATAGTACGAAGAATGACATTTAATATTGAATTACAGAAGTGCTACATTCTGAGCAGGAAGAACCCTTAGACATCACTATAGCAGTTAAGTTGTTTATGATGTTGGCACCGAAGTCCCTAAAATTGTTGGAATGCCACTAATCAGGAGTAGCGAGTATTACATATCCCCCACAAAAAGCAGCCTTTTAATTTTATAGGTCCTGTGCATTCAAAAGGTAAAAGTGTCCCCTGGGTTCAACAAACCAAAAAGATTTTCTCTTTTGCAACTGGGTTCAACATTATGCCCTGCTTTACACTTAATTCACACAGGATAATGTCTAAGGTGAAGATGGGGCTAATAGATCTCCAGTCTGGCATGATTATTTCTTTAAGACCCAAAGCATCCTAAAACTGCACAAGCGAGAGACAAAATGCCTCAAACTGCACAACAAACCCAAGTCTGGATCAAAACGTATTTGCGTGTTATCCATTTCTCTTATACTCACTTGTTGCTCATCATAAGAACCTCGAGCTCCTTGACATTGTGCACCAGGAACTTTCTGAATCCGGTGGGCAGCATGTGTTTGGTTTTTTTGTTGCTACCATAACCAATGTTGGGCATCAGGACCTGACCCTTGAACCTTCTGCGGGCTCTGTTGTCGATACCTCTGGGCTTACGCCAGTTGCGCTGCGGAGATAAAGAGACCGGTTAACAGCTCGCCCGGTTTGAGAAGAATCACTGGGCGCTTTCGGCATGCAGGACTCTTTACACACCTTAATCTTGACATAGCGGTCTGACTGATGACGGACAAACTTCTTTGTCCGCTTCTTGAGGATTTTAGGTTTAATAAGAGGTCTGAGGGCAGCCATGATACCTAGAGAAGGAAGAAAATACAGGTGTTCAGACTTTAACGTGTCTACAAACAAAATAGCAGCCCACAAACACCAAAGTGCAACTGAAACGCACAATAATGTTTAGCTGAACAGGGTTAAACCAAGTAATATTTCAAGCTCTGTAGCAGAGAATCTTCCTTTCACCAGACTCTAAACCGGCCAAGGAATGGGTTCACTCTGCTGTCCTCTACCTCCGTCAAAACAAGCTAAGGAGCTACTGGAGGCTCCTCAGACAGGGATCCAGAGGTTTGGGGCACACAGTGCTACGAGATAAATACCCACCGCTGGAGACGTGGCGTTAGCGCCATGCGGAAAAGCGTTCCAACCCAAAGGTGGCAGAGAAATAGAATTTGACAGAAGAGCCATTGGGCACAGCCAGTGTGCCTGCTTTTCCTCAGAGGCTTAGCCCTAAGTGACGGGTCCATCATAGATAACCATGCTTATGCGCCACATGGCTAAATACTTACTGTATTAGCCTCTACCACTTCCACTGGGAGGCTGCCCCACTTACCCACCACCTTCTCAGTAAAGATATTAAGCAAACCACAAAAAAACATGTTAATTGTTAGCTCAATTACATCCACTTACTGGGAGGTCCGAGAAATTATATATATATATATATATATATTATATATATATACACACACACACACACACACAGCTAAGCATCTTTACTTTCTATAAACAAACTCCAACATTTATATTTTACATCTGCCACCCTATTAAACAGCAGCCTGTCATAACAAATGACACAGGCCGCATAGCCCAAGTAGCCAATGTAAAGACGCTCCAGGTCACATGGCACCCGAAGGGTTAACACACACCGGGTCTCAGTATTTTATGCAACTTATAGAGCATCAATAAAGCCGTGAGGGCGGAAGGCAGCATATAACGTAAACATTGTGCAGCGCTACAGAATATGACGGCGCTATGTATAAACATTTCTAATAGCATACAGGCGAGCAGCCAAAATACACATGTGCCGAAACATACGTGTCTACGGCATACCTACTAGGCCAAAATGTGTTGCTCAGCAAGACACGGTCCGCATTGCTATACTAATAATACTAATAATAAGCTTCAGCAGGCGAAACACCGCAGGACGCAGCATTTATAGTATCTGCGGCCTGGGGTTTGTGTAAGAAGCCATTTTACCAGCAGACATGCCCAGGACTGCTAAGTGTTAACGCCAAATATCTTACATACAAAAGGTGTATTCCACACAAATAACGGCACACAAAGAGAGAACGGAGACTGTGCATTAAGGAAATGCGTTAAGAGATACCGGTTTACCGAATTTATACGCAGATGGATCCCGATTCACTCACCAGTTCGCGGAGTCTGCCTTCTTCGCAGACAGCCCGGGGAAGAGAGAGAAGTTGAGCAGCTGGGCCGGATAAAGAAGAGCCGAGTACCCGGAAGTATTACAGCGCCAACGGGACATGCGGCGCCTAGTGGTATTACAGCCGCCGGCAGAGGTTTCAGGTGTATCTTTTGCATTGGATTTTGCATGGGGATAAAATTACACAGGAAGGGCCCCTTCTCCGTATTCCCTGCCTTGACCTGCCATCACTTCTATCCCCTTCTTCTGACACCCTTTCCTCACCTTTTCTTCTTTCTTTTTTCCCCTTATATTCCTTTGATTTTACATTTTTCATTCCAACCTCTATTTCCCCCCCTACACATGCATATACAACCTACCCTTACCAAAAATTACTGCAGTGTTTCTGAAGTAATACTGCAGTTTTTTGGACATGAAAAACTGCAATACTGCACTTTTACTTCATTTGTACCTCACTGTACTGCAGTATTACTGCACATTTAGTGCACTTTTTTTTATATTGCAAACCTACAGTTCTTCAATGTACTGCAGCTTTATTGCATTTGTACTTCCGTACAAAAATAACTGCAGTAAAACTGCAGTACAGTGAAGTACAAATGCAGTAAAACTGCAGTAAATGTGCAGAAATCAGGTATTTAATAAAAGTGTAAAAATATTCTTAATAATGTGTATGTGTTTCTCACCGATTAGAGGGGTTGGGGTCATTTGCTGCAGAATGTAACTGGGAGAAACTGACCTGGAAGCACCATTGACTTCCATTTCGGTGTAGTTGCAGATTATTATTAACTCTTTCAGTGCTGGTGCGCCCCATGAGCAGAGCATTGATTGTGACTTGGTCATAATCACGTCATCCCAATCCGTGATCAAACGCCTGTTGAGCCTGTGGTTGATGGCAGGGCACACTTACCTGTATCACCACTCCAGGGGCAGATCAGGTCCATCAATGTGCATCAGCTGGATACGCACAGCTGCACGTACGTCACTTAGCGTGAATATCTATGGCTTTAAAGTGCCAGGATTTCCTTTAAAGCCCAGTTCAATGCACGTATGCCCTGTTTGTATGCATTGAAACGGGGATTACAGCTATAACAGCATTCCTGGTACATTCTCTGGGTTGATCTTTAAAAATCTTTCCCTACTCAGAGATGAAAGGCACTCCTAGAGTCCTGGAATTGGCAGTGAGTGTTCCTGATAGCGCTATATGTTTGAGGACACGTGGCCCCAACATACGGTAATGATACACATTATTGCCAAGGTAATAAACTTAAATCCTAATTTTATTCAAACTACAACATCTATTCCTATATATTTCTATTTCTACTTGTCTAATGTAAGACCGAAGTCATTTTGAGGGCGCTGGGCCTATGGTCTTCACTGGGCCTATGGTCTTCACTGGGCCTATGGTCTTTATTCTGCCTGAGTTGACTGCGGCAGATAGACACGAAGCTTGTCCAGGAGATGGCCAGGCCAAAAGGCGTTGTCTTCAGTGGTCCTGAAGCGGTAGGCATATCTCCTCTTGAGGTTACTAAGGACAGAAAGAACACAGTGTTTAGTAATGAAAATACTGCCCCTTCCTCGGTAGCGCCACAGGTAACAAACGCCACGATGCAAATGGAGACAGAGATACCAACCCCCCCACAGTTCATACAGGGCTGTTTCCATTTTTTGTTTTGGGTATGGGCAAAAGACAAAAACAGACATTCTAATGTCAGCTCTGTTGACATCCTACAAACCAGATCAATTTTTAAGGATTTACAAAAAAGCTCCCAAAGAATTAGTTTCCTAAAGTACCTTTTGACACATAACAGTAAATATAGACCCTGTAAATTAAAAAAAAAACATTAATTATGAGTTTGAACTTACCAGATCATCCCCTTGAACTGCTGAAATGTGACCCAGCAGTCCAGTGTCTCCTTGGTGGTCTTCACATCCCCTCTCACTCTGGCTTTCACTTGTTTTACATAGGCCTTAGGAGGGTATGGTGTACGGTCAGGAATGCTGCAAAAAAACAAATGGAGAAAACATTATGTGAAGGAATGAGGTTGCAATGCAAGGAGAGAAAAATAATCAGATTGTAAAGAGGACCAGGAGACTGGCACCTTGTTTGGGTGGTCACTGTATATGATACATTTATGGGCACTGTCCAGCACTCAGTGGGTACTGGTTAGCGTGACTCCAATCATGCAGCATAGCCTAAGATTTCAGGTGGACTAGAATGTTTCTAATAGAATCCAGCAGATGTTGATAAATACAGCGACCAGCTCAAACTGCAAGTAAAGTTATCCTCCTAGCACCATGGTGTTTGCTCATGCATTGGCATCGAAGAGCCTTTCACCATATTCAGCACAGGGCACCAGGGGTTCTTAAATGCACTTGGCTGCATATACACAGCAGGCAGACATGAATGTCTTTAAAGGTCCCATTGCATTGCACTCTTTAAAGGGGGTTTTAGGAGGTATGTATAAAATATAATAAATCTTACACTCTCTGAGTTTTGCCAGTGTTTCCACGATCTAGAAGAACGGTCTGTTTTTTGAGGACATCTTTGTTGTAAAAAGCATCTGTTCCAGGTTGGCAGATCTTTGAAGGTTGTCCTGAAGTATGGATGTGCTTTTTGAGGACATCTTTGGTGCAAAAAGCATCTGTTCCAGGTTGACGGATCTTTAAAGGTTGTCCTGAAGCAGGAACCCATCGGTCTCCGGGGTACAACAAAGCTGCACAGAGAAAGACATACATTACACGTGGCACTTGTATCTTTAATGGCACTGATTAAACATGAGAAAGTCTTGAAAATGAAATTGTTAATGCTTATCAGTAAGCAGAGGTAAAGTATAGTTGACAGAGGTTAGCAGGAAACATGATATATTGTGGCAACCATCTTGTCCAATTAGCAGGGCACATTATTTTCCACATTCTCACCTCTCTCTAGAAGTTCCTCAGATAATGGCACTTTGTAGATCTCACAAAGTTTCAGGATCTCGTGGTACTGCCACAAACACTTCATCCGGTACTTGTCCACCTTTTCTCCAATCTCTTCGCCCATCGTAGATGGCTGAGAGTGGGCGTCCACTGCATAATTCCAAGTCCGGACGGTACGGCTGTGATCCAACCAATGTTGGGGCTGGGTGTTACTCTGTGGGAATATAAACACAAACTCTGTTCCATAACGTATCAACCGTTCTTGATTCTAGGATTATCTTTCCATATGTTCACCAGAACAATTCGTTAAGCTCAATATTTGTAATAATAGGACCTTTCAAATTGTTGAAAATGAAATTGTTGATGAACAGATAGCTTATTAATATCTATGAACTATTAAATGTATCTGTTTGTAGATTTGACACTGAACAGTGATTTATTTCCTCCATGTTACTGAAACCCTATCAAATATATCGTTTTTTCTACATGCCCAAAACTGTCTCTCATTCTTGAGCTGCATTACTTACCTTTACTCTGCGCTTTTGATCTCTGTAGTCCTTGATGACATCTTCCATGTCCTCAAAACTGAGGGGTCTCTTCTCCTCAAGGTCAATTGGGGGCAGTTTTAGAAAGCGTGAATTGCTGCTCTCACTTTGCTCACCATAGCTGGGCGAAGATCCCCTTGGTGTACCATCGACATCATCAGGACACAAAGGTTTCTGTCCTCTTGGAGAAATGGGGGGGAGTTTTGTAACTACAGACAAAAGATAACAAACAAGGTTAAATTATTATAATAAAGAAGTGTACATAAGTTTAAATCTCTGGAATTTTGCCATAAGAAATTATGTCATCCCACCATTGTCCCTAAAGCCACTGACGCTGTGGTTGGGCTGTTGGCTTTGGATTGTGGGGAGTGTCTAACTAGACTTTTCTCATTGGGTACCAGAATGTAAAGGGTGCCATATATATATATATATATGGCACCCTTATGTGGTTTCACTAACCCGTTACCAGGCTTGTTTGTCTCACCTATTACATTGTGGCGAAGTTGTTTAATTTTGGTTTAAAGTGGGGTTTTTGGTTAGGAATGATTAAATAATAAATGTTAATTAAAGCTGTGGACAAATATACTTTCCATTTAATAAACTTGTTCATGTTATTTATTGGGGATCTGGGGACTGTATTTTCGTGTTATCCTGGGCACATTCGACTATGTGCCTGGTCAGTGTGACATTTGTTCTGCATGATGTGTACCGTCCTTACCTGGTTTTGCTTTGATGTTTTTAAAGTGTTCCTCCATATGCCCTTTCCTCCAAGTAGATCGACCTCTGGACAGCTCCTTATAGTTCACAGAGTTTGGAGTGCTGTCACTCAGTGAGTTTATCATATCTTCAACCTGAGTGTCACTCATTGGTAATTCAGCCTAGAAAAAGATCAAGAGGTTTGGAAGAAAGAAAAGTAGAAGTTATTAGGAGTTCCAGCTCCTGTATGAGTGTAGGCAAAGGTCCAGTGGTGCAAATGTCGAAAAGTGGTCTGTCCAAGACATATATCAATGTCCTAGAAAGATTGTTTACATATATATATATTATAGGAACAGTTAATGATTTTTCATCACATACGTTATGATGACTACCAGTGGCCACCTTCCCATTATACTGCTAGATTTGTTGGGATATATTACTGTGCATAAAATATATTCTCATTTTGATGAATGCCAGAAGGTATTTTTGTAGCCAGAAAAGATGGCTCCTAGCCAGAGACTCATTAATCACATATTAAGCCAAAGTCTCATGGCAAAGTTCTGTAGAACAGCCACATTTACTCATGTGCCCAGTTACCTCTTTCCTGACAGCCTTGAAGTCATCGATGGATATGGTCTTCTTCTTGGCCTTGTCAGTCTGGTTGTAAGTGTCCACGAGACGCAGCTGGCGCAAGTATTTGTCCACGACTCCCAGACCGTCCGGGCTGGGAGCCTTAAGGGTTGGTGCGGTGAAGCGGCGCTGTGGACTTTTGATAACCTTGCGGTCCGTTGCCTGTAAGATCACACAATTTAGTTAAAACATTTTTAAAGCACCAGCTATAAAACAATGCACTAAAAAGTATTAATATTCCAATTCCATTCTATATGTGCATGAAAATGTACCCCAAAAATGATTTAGTAGTTTAAATTACAATCTATGGAAGAAAAACATCCTGAAGGGGAGATGTAGAACCCAACAACATACATGTTTCTATTTTATATAACAACTCCATACCATCCTCTAATAATATCATCTAATAATAAATAATAATACAAATAATAATAAAGCCGAGAAAACAATAAGGAACTCATATTTGGCTTTAGGGACACCTGGAAACCGTATTGCGGTTGTTTTAGAACTCACCGTGTCTGCGGTAAGTAAGTTGGTTACCGGTCCTTTTGCCTTCTTCCCCGACACCCCTTCCGGGGATTCCCCGTCTGAAGATGTTCCGCGGGAGATCTGGCTTTTTGACCGTAACAGTCTCTCTTTGACTCGGGCCTCACACTCGGTAAGTACCGGTTTCCCCTGCAGGTACTCCCAGACATCACCCATGCTGTCCAGCTGGTGCCGAAATGATTTTCTTGCAGCGATCCAGTCGGAGCAGCTCGGCCCGGTCTCCGGTGTTATAATTCCCGGCATTGGAAAGATCTTTGGTTTTTGACCACTGCCGGGATCCAGGCGGATTACCCCTGCGGGCTGTGAAGTCGGAGACTCCACTTTCTCCATTGGGGGGGCAATGATGCGCCTAATTCTGGATTTGGGAGGACCTGATTTAGCACAGGCCATCCGAAACTCGTAATTACGAGATAAATCTCGCTGATGGTAACGAGTTAGGTCTATGTCCTTCGATTTCGAACCGGTCGCTTCTGCCATGATCCAATCCAGAGATCAGCTTTGCAGAATGACAGAGCAGCTCCCGATTCCTGCGAATATAAAGAGAGCGAGCATTGTGACGCCAGAAGTGTAATGTCACAGTTGTGACGTTAACATTGTGACGTCACAAGTGGGCTCAACACCTGTTAGCCACCACCTCTCAAGTAAATAAATTTGAACACATGGATTTTAATACAAAACACTTACAAATGTAAAAAAAATAAATGCTATTATTGACTTATGGACTCCACTGACATTTAGGCAAAATGGGTGTTAAATTCTGTTATATAATCCCCATTTTATGTGTGTGCGCTTCTATAATAGTGTACCGTCACATGATTTAGGCGTGCAATGTTGGATATTGGGGCTGCATGCAGTAACCCTTTCGCTGCCAACCTGCTCCTGGTTTGTTTTACAGGTTGATGGGATGGCAATAGTGTATACATTATCTAACACACAAGGAAGAGAGAGAGGATGAAGAAGTGACACAAATAGACACACACAGAGACACACACAGACACGCACACAGACATGCACACGCACACACAGACACGCACAGACATGCACACGCACACACAGACACGCACAAACACACAGATACGCACACACAGATGGTGTCATTGGACTTTTGACAGGATCAGGCTGCTGTATCATGCTATTGATGTCCACTTCAATCTAGGCCAGACCTGGGCAAAGCACGGCCCGCGGGCCACATCCGGCCCGCTGAATAGCTCGGACCGGCCCGCAAAGAGTGTCCTGGTGACTCACCAATGAGTCCGGTGTCAGCAACGGGAAGCAGCGAAACTACCCGTATTTTTCGCTCCATAAGACGCAGTTTTTTTCCTCCCAAAGTAGGATGAAAAATCAGCCGCGTCTTATGGAGCGAAGATCCGCCACCGCCGCCTGCCTCAGCGCTTCAACTCCTGTGTTGGAAGCGTTTGTCTCGGGTGCCGGCGCTTTA
>VKOC01000004.1:32998789-33009888 GCA_009364415.1 Spea multiplicata
TTTTACATTTTACTGTTTTTTTTACTATTTTTTTCTAATTATTATTAATTTTATTTTATTTTTTAATTTATTTTTACTAATCACACTGTGATTAGAAAGCTGGGCTCCATTGACTTGCATGGTGAATGCAGTACCTGTATTCAACCTGCAAGTGGAGCCAGAGTTCTCTAGATGGTCTGGAGACCATCTAGCGAACTTTTTTTAAAACTTACTTGTTTGTTTCAGTTACAGTGCGGCGGCCATCTTGCTTGATGGCGAAGATCAACGGCAGCTGCGGCTGTGACCGCTCTGCGGAGCGGTCACAGCCCATCAAAAGGTAAGTGTTTGGTGTCGCTGGATGCCTCCTGATCGAGGCATTCCAGCAACACCATTTAAGTTTAGGAGGCGATCGTTGATCGCCTCCTAAACGCTTTTAAAACGGGCGTCCGCCGCCATACAAAGTATGGCGGATGTTGACGCCCCGTGGAGGGGCCAGAGATGGCCCCTTCATGCCGATCGCGGCGTTGCTGAATGATTCAGCAACGCTTTTTGGGTGCAGAAAGCGATAGTAGATCGCTTTCTGCACCCGTTTAAAGACGTGCCGGTCCTGGCACGTCAATTGTCGTAAAGCACATGCTTTTACGTGTCGTGCCAGGACCGGCAATTGTCATCAAGGGGTTAAATAGCACTATGCTACTTGCAAAAAACGTAAACCTTTGAGCATTTTTAAGATTTTTCATTAGCTTTTGTAGATGAATAAAATATTTTTCAACTTTTTTTTATACTTTTTTTTAATAGTAAAATATGATACGATCAAAATAATGATATCTAAAGAACGCCCTTCTTGCCCTGAAAAAAATGAGAACGAAGAAAATCACAGCTAAACACAAGCACCCCAGAAATGTTAAAACAACCACTGTCACAAAGGGTGACTTTATTGTAGTGGTTAGTGGTGGATTTCAAATGACATATATTGCATACATTCTTCTTACCCTGGGTGCCGGAAACTGCCTGATGCATTTCACAGGCATGCTTCTGACACCCAACCAGCATTAACGTAAAGTCTATTGCTTCTTTATGTCATGGTCATATACTGTATCAGTATAAAGGCTGACTATTTTAACATTTTTCATCAAAAGGACATTACTTTTTTCTGTTTCAGAAACACAACGTAAAAAAAGATGAACCCTAGTCACACTTTGCCTGTAAATACAAAATATTCCCGTAAACCCCCACCACACACACATACAAAAAATGCATAGAATTATATTTATGTATTGAAAAAACCCTGTGTAAATAACACAGGGTTACATGTGGTTGTTGGGACAGCCTGGTTTGTTTGTGGTATGCGCTTGTGCCACTTAGTTTTGCCCGCCTTTTTTAAGGAATGTTCTGGTGACGGCTCGCGCCGCATAGTTTGCCTCGCGCTGCTGCATTTTTGTTGCGCTCGCGCTATAATTTGGGCGGGATTTGCACCTATATAAGCGCTGCACCTGAGGCGTTCGCTTCACTACCCCAGGCAGCGTTAACTGACTGCACTGACCTTTATTGCGTCTGGTGAGCGGGCTGCGTTTTTCAGCAAAGCCTCGAGGGAGCAGCAATGGAAGCAGCGCTGCTGGAATTGATCGCCCGCCCTCCCTCCCTAATTTTATATTGATATTTATATTATATTAAAAATAAAAAAAAAGTTTATAATTCCATTGTCGTGCGGTTTTTATTTGGGTTAAGTTGCTTTCTGTAAATAGAGTGAACATAGGGGTTGTTTCAGTGGTAGGACCCACCGACGCCGCTATTGCGGCATAACAGAACCACCTTTGTTTTAATTTATTAACTCTGTGGTTTGGCCCAAGAGTTGTGGTTTATTTATGAAATTGATACTAAGTTATTGGTTGAGTGTTATCTGGTAATTTTGTTATAAGCTAAATAAAAGACCACGGCCTTTATTCATCCAAAGAAATTGTGTCTGTTTTATTTATTATTTGGTTACAATGTAATGCACCATACAGCCACATGTTATGTGAAGTGAGTTGGCTGCTTAAACTATATGGTGTATTGCGGTTCCTAACATTACACCTTCTATAATATGGGCTGTGTTCAAACTGATTTATTGGATTAAAGTGTCACTGTTTTCCCTACCTAGGATGATCCCAGAAGTAAGGCAAAGGCATGTTTTATGTGTTTTTTTGTTACATATTTCCCCTAAACACTCTTTCTGTACCCCTAGATAAAATCAACACGTTACTCACTTTGCCAAATCCACCTCTTCCCAGCTCAGAATAGAAGGTGAAGTCTGCGAGGCTGAGGGGCTTCCTGGGTCCATCTCCTGATCCGCTGGGCTCTCCTGCAGGGCTCTTCTTCCTCTTCTTTCTTCCATGGTCCGTCTCGCTTCCTTGGGAGCTGTGTTTCTTCCGTTTTTGCTGGTTGTCCCGGGGTAGATCTTCGGTCCTCTCTCCCTCCTCTTTTCCTGGTGGTTCAGGGTTCTTCGGGTCTTCATCCTGTCGTCTACGTTTCCAAGCTGCTAGGAATGGCATTTCTCCAAATAAAACGCTGTTCTCGCACCAATAGTATACACCACTGGGAATCAAGAACTGATAGCTAATAACTGCCATTTGCCCCATATATATAGGCTGTCACATGGCCGTGCGACTTGGCATGCGGGATTAAGGCGGCCATCTTTGTTTTTTTTACATTTCAAATGTGTTTTTGAAATATTGAAGTCCCCTTACTGTTTTTGATAGTAAAATATAGTGTTTTCATGAGCAATATGCCGATAGAACAGGGCCCCGGATCTACCGGCACCAAAGATCCCAAACGGGCCAGCATTTTTGGATTTTGGATTTTTGGACTTACAGTCATATTAATCAAAATGATTGAAACTGACTAAATTACTGAGGTTTGAGCAAATATATACCAGTCTTGTGAAGTGTACTGAAAGCCATGCATATGGTACTTATATGTTAAAACTGATATAAATACATTTGCTTCATGGGTAACATATATAAAGATGTATAATGATGAACGCTTCATCATTGACGAAGCTGTTGATATCGAATGCAAACATAGAATGCACATGAAGATAATATCAATACAGAAGAGGTGGAATTAAAGCAATTTGTACACCAAGCGAACATGGGTTTATTGTAATAAATTATAACATTATAGAAAAGAAATATATTTTAACACCTAGATAATTTAAGGGGATACATTTAAATATTTAATATTGTGAAAAACAGTTCTCACTATATAATAATTTTGCAGAAAACAAGAAACAAAATGTTTATCCAAGGTGACTGTAAAAATGAAGTATATTGGTTCTTTGACACAACTCTTAATTTAGATAAATTGCAGAAATTTTCATTTAAAGCCCCAACCTATTTTTTTTTTAAAAGAACGCCTTTTTTTCGTGAAGCTTGGTTGTATAGCCAGAGGTATCAGCAGTAGACAGAGAGAAGTGCTCATGCCGTTGCACAGAGCACTGTTGAGACCTCACTTGGAGTATTGTGTACAGTACTGGAGACTGTATCTCCAGAAGGATATAGTATAATGATGCGGTCCATACCTTTCTTGGATGTAGTATCATACAGGTACTAAAGAAATCATTTTGTATCAATGGTAACGTCTGGACTTGGGGATAGGCAAGCTACTGGGGCTACGGGGGCAGTCTGGCAGGAACAGGCAAGTAGCAGCAGGCAGAGAGGAGAGAATCAGGTAGGGAGCAGCAGACTGGTTAGGGAATAGGTAGGAAGCAGTGGCAGTGTTTAGGGTTAATTGAGGGGCAGTTATGGTTAATGGGGTATTTAGGATTAATTTAGGGGCAGTTATGGTTAGTGGGGTGTGTAGGGTTAATTTAGGGGCAGTTGGGGGGCGTGGTTTTGCAGCCGACCAAGATGGCCGCTTAAGTTTTGTGCTCTTAAGACCCTTTCCGTGTATCACCGCTGTACGTGTGTTTTTCGCCGCAATGGGCAAGACTCACCGGGCGCCCGGGACTCCTAAGCCATCTGGGAGTAAAGACCGGCACCAACCTACCTCTGTCCGGTCGTTTTTCCACGGGCCCCAGGACCTGGACTCCGGGGACTCGCTCTCCAAGATGGCGCCTTCTCCCGCCAGCTCACATAGTGAGTCTATGGAGGATCTGCCTCTTCGGGACCACGCTTCTATACAAGCTGCCTTGCGGCAACTCCCTAACAAGGAGGACATGGTGCCCTTGATTGAAAAGGCGACTCAGGGCATCCGAGATGCCCTGTCTGAACTTAAAGCTGATGTTCAACAACTGGGCGACCGCGTGGCCGCCGTGGAGAATGACGGCGCTGTTCTCACCACCAACGTAGACGCTTTGAACCGTCACGTCTCTGACCAGACTTCGACCATTCGCCTACTTGCCCGCAAGTTGGAGGACCTCGATAACCGGGGTCGGCGGAATAATCTTCGCGTGCGCAGTATACCTGAAACGGTCCTACCGGAGATGTTAGAACTGACGCTCCGGGCTATTTTCAACACCGTGCTTCAAAGGCCGGCTGACGCGCCAATCCTTTTTGACAGGGCACATCGTGCACTGAAACCCAGGGGGGATGCCAACGCTTCTCCGCGGGATGTCGTGTGCCGCCTCCAGGATTATCCTCTTAAGGAGAATATCCTTAGGGCATGTCGCAACTCCGGGGATGTCGTGTGGGAGGACCATAAGATTTTGATTTTCCCGGATCTCTCCCCCTCCAGGCTCCTCCTCGGCGTACCCTGAAGCCTCTTACCTCGCCACTCCGGGAGGCCTCCATCCCCTATCAAAGGGGCTTCCCCTTTGCCCTAATTGTGAGGCGGGATGGTTCTTCCTTCGTCCTTCGCCAGGCTTCGGACGTTCCAAGGTTCCTGGAGGATCTGGAGCTTCCGCCTCTCCGCATTCCGGACTGGGAACTCGCCTTTGTGGCTCCCGCACCGCTTTGAGAGCCGAGCAAGGACTGGGCCCCCCGGCCTAGGAGGAATAAGCGCCAGAAGGTACCCCAGGCCTGATGGAACTGCCTGGCTTCGTCCGCGTTTTTCGGCCCTTTTTTTCCTTTTTTCCTTGACTTTTATTTCCGTATTTGCCCGTCGTCGCGAGTTGTGCTCCGGTTTCCTCGTCCTGTGGATTTTCTACGCCTGTCCTATGTGCCACGCGGTTGCTCTGCTACTCCAGTATGGTTTCTTCTACACCTCATCGCCGTGCTGGGCTCTGGACGCGAGACTGTAATGTGGACTCTATTATCTTATTTTATTTTGTGTTTTCTGATTTTTCTTTGCACTTTTCTCCGCCGGTATTCATTGACTACTGTTGTGCCTGCCTGCCCGGGCTCCCCTGTGTGGAGTCTGTTCTACTGGACGCGGGTCCTGGGCTTCCTGGGTTTTTTGCACATTTCTACACTAACACTCTGGTAACGACATGCATACTACATTTTCTCAGCTCTACACCTCCTTATTTTTTCTTTTGTCCTTTTTTGCTACTTGCCCACTCTTCACTCATTCTCACTCTTACACACACGTTCTTTTATTCTGTTTTACATGTGACACGGGGGGGGGGTTGCTTTGGCGCTATGTGGTCTTTATTTCTAATCTGTGCTGCACCACTCACCCTCACCAGAGCTTACCTACCTGGTCCTTTGAATCGGGATCCTAGGTCTTGGACCAATGCCTTGGTCTGTTGGCTCATAATTCGATGCTGTTGCATCTGGCTTCTGATGCCCTTCTTTGTAGTTGTTTTTTGTTTTTTGGTTGCCCCTGTTCTTCCTGTTCTGGTGGACGATTCTGGGATACGCTTTTGTTTTATTTTCTTGGACACCTTGTGCTCTAATGTCTGGGTCGCTTGTTAAATGTACCTCCCTCAATGTTAGGGGATTAAACAAACCGCAGCAGCGGTCCAGGCTGCTCCGTGTATTGCATTCTTATAAGTCAAAAATAGTTTTTCTGCACGAAACACACTTCCTTAGCTCCAAGGAACCTAGGCTAACTGACAGAAATTTTCCTGAGGCCTTTTTCTCCAGCTCCCCTCAGTCTAAAACAAAGGGGGTGGCCATCCTCTTGCACCGTTCACTGCCTTTTCGTGCCTTGGAGGTTTGGAAGGATTCTGAGGGGAGAGGTTTGATGGTTAAGGGCTTTCTTGGGGCGCATAAAATAACGCTGGCCACTGTATATGCTCCCAATAAGGACCAGGTCCCTTTTTTGGTCCAACTTCTATCGAAGTTGGCTGATTTCCAGGAGGGCTTGACCGTTTTTGGTGGCGACCTCAATATGGTTTTGGACCCCAGGCTCGATTGCTCATCTGGGTCCTCTCATATCTCATTCGCTCGCATTAAGAGGGTTAAACGTATGGTCGTTCTTAACCAGCTCATAGACGCCTGGCGTGTGCTTCATCCCTCCACCTTAGACTATACCTTCTTTTCGGCTGTGCACAATCGCTATACTCGTATAGATGCCCTGTTCCTCTCCCATCACCACCTCCCGTATTTGCATTCCTCTGAAATTGGCTCTATGACGTTTGGGGATCATGCCCCCACTCATCTCACGTTGCGCCTCCCGCAGCTTCCCCCTAAGGTCTGGTGCTGGCGTCTCAATGAGAATCTCATTGATGGCCCTACGTACATCCCTGAGCTTTCCTCTCACCTGCGCCACTTCTTTGAGGAAAATGTAGATCGAGGTACCCCTCTCTCTACGGTCTGGGAGGCCCATAAGGCTGTCATTAGGGGTCATCTCATCCGCCTGGGTTCCAAACTCAAGAGGCTTAACCAACTCGAGCTAGTGTGCCTATCCAGGCGCATTGCTGACCTGGAATTGCATCACAAACTTACACTTTCTGTTGACACTTTAGAACAATTCAAACTTCTGCGGTCTCAGCTTGCGTCGCTTTTGGATTCCAGGGTTCGGCGTAGTTATTTGCTTACCAGACGGCACTTTTATGAGTTGGGGGATAGGCCGGGCAAGCTTTTGGCTCGGGCGCTTAGGGCTAAGAGCGCGGCTGCGTATATCCCCAGAATCCGGGATTCTACTGGCTCCTTGCACTATGTCTCCAAAGACATAGCTGCTTGTTTTTCCGATTATTATCGTAGGCTGTATAATATCTCTCCTGATGGGGGCCATGGGCCTCGGTCGCAGTCGCTTGTGGACACTTACCTTATCAAACACTTACACAAGCGAGTCTCAGTCGAGGATAGAGTTGCGCTTAATGCCCCGGTTTGTCTTGAAGAAATAGAGGAGGTCCTCAAATCCCTGCCTCGTGGGAAGTGTCCTGGCCCTGATGGGTTTACCCCGCTTTATTATCTCAGGTTTCTGCCCGTCCTTGGGCCCCAGTTGGTGGCTCTTTTTAACTCATTGGCCATGGGAGCTCACTTGGACCCCCTCTCTAATCAGGCTCATATCACGGTCCTTCCTAAACCCGGGAAGGACGCAGATTTTTGTGGGAGCTACCGCCCTATATCCCTCATAAATACGGACCTGAACATTTTGGCGAAGCTCTTGGCCAATAGGCTCAAACACCTTATTCCGGGCTTGATCCATAGTGATCAGGTTGGTTTTGTCCCCGGGAGGGAGGCTAGGGATGGCACCATCAAGGCCCTTAACTTATTGGCCCTTGCTCAGTCCCACGGAACTCCCTTTCTACTGGTCTCTCTCGATGCAGAGAAGGTTTCGTGGTCCTTCCTATTTCAGGTGTTGGAGAGGCTGGGGCTTGGTCCCCGCTTTCTACATCAGGTTGGGGCGTTGTACCATTCTCCTTCGGCGCGGGTGCATGTGAATGGCCTGCTTTCGGACGCCTTTCCCTTGGGAAATGGCACGAGGCAGGGCTCTCCGCTGTCGCCCTTGCTATTTATTTTGATGTTGGAACCCCTGGCTAATGCCCTTCGGTCGAACCCTGGGATCTCGTGCCTTTCCGTGGCTGGCGCGGAATATAAATTGTCCATTTATGCTGACGACTTGCTCTGCATGTTGACGGACCCTTTGGTTTCCCTGTCCCATCTGGCTACTGAGTTGCAGGCGTTTCGCTCTGTCTCCCAGTATAAAATTAATTTACAGAAATCCGAAATTCTGGGGTCCCACATTCCTCCTGATTTGGAGGCTGCCATTAGGGTCGCACACCCTTTGCGCTGGGTTACCACCTGCATAACGTATCTGGGGGTGCGTATCCCCTTAGATCTCTCTACCCTGGTGGCGGTTAATTTTGCTCCCCTTCTCGCTTCTGTTTCGGCGGATCTGAGGAGGTGGGCCTTTCCTCATATCTCCTGGTTTGGGAGGGTGGGGGTATTGAAAATGAATATTCTGCCTCGATTTCTCTACTTGGTTCAAACCCTCCCTGTCTACCTTACTAAATCGTTCCTCCGTGCTTGGCGTAGGGTCTTTACTACATACATTTGGCATGACCGCTCTCCCAGGCTGGCCTTTAAATATCTGGTAGGCCCTAAGGATTGTGGTGGCCTGGGTCTCCCGGACCTTGAGGGGTATTGGGTAGCTTCTCATATGCGCAGGGTAGTGGAGTGGACGGCCGGGACTCTGAAGCAGTGGGTACTCCTGGAAAGCTCGTTATTTCCCCTCGAGATTTCTGCGGTGCCTTGGCTGGTGCCTCCACCTCGGTTCCCCTCCCTCTCGTCCCATCCGACCATTGCGCCGACTTTGCGGGTGATTAGACAGTACCTCCCTATATTGGGTTGGATGGGCACTCCTAGCCCGCTCCTTCCTGTTTCCTCCAACCCTGCCTTTCCCCCAGGGCTTTCTCAGGGCGTCATGCGCCATTTCCTGCCCGCTGGGGTCCGGGTGTTACGGCTTGGCCATCTTTATAAGGATGGTGGGCTTAGGTCCTTATCTGATCTGTTGGGGGCCCCTCAGGCGCCCTTTGGTTTACTTTTTGTATATCACCAACTGAAGCATTTTCTCTCCTCTTTCTCTCCTGCGTTTGACCCGGCTCGCCCGCTCACACCGTTTGAGCTTCTGTGCTCGGACGTGGGCCATCACTCTCATCTTCGATCTGTCCTCTATAAATTGTTTCTGTCACACCGTATCCCGACCAGGCCTTATTTCTTTAGCTTGTGGGAGAGGGACTTGGGCCGCTCGTTTGACTCGGATGAATGGACCCAGATTTGTTCCCTTGTCCATAGAGGTGCCACTTCGTGTAAGTTGCAGGAATCCGCTTATAAATTGCTCACAAGGTGGTACAAGGTTCCCGCGGAGCTGCACCGCTTTCTTCCCCGGGTCCTCCCGCAGTGCTGGAGGTGTGAGACTGATGAGGGCACGTATTTACACTTGTGGTGGGTGTGCCCTCTGATTCGCCCTTTCTGGTCCACGGTTTGGGAGGTTATCAAGGAACTGGGCGATCCTGACTTTCCCTTCTCCCCTGAGTGTATGCTGTTACATCACATCGAATTGAGCCTGGGGTCCTACAAGCGGTCCCTCTCTATTCACCTGGTTAACGCAGCTAGGGCTGTCATTCCTCGATTCTGGAAACAGCCTCATTCCCCCCCTATTTCTGCCTGGCTAGCTACAGTTAACTTTATCTGTCAAATGGAGGACTTGGTTCTGACGTCTAGAGGCAGAGGGTATCAGAATGGTCTTAAATGGCTTCCCTGGAAGGCCTTTCTGTCCTCTCCCTCCTTTCGTAGGATCTTGGGGACTGCTGTGGGTAGCCCGCCGGCCCTTGACTTTCCCTGATTCCCTAGGTCCTGGGTAGCAGGCTTCGTTACATGATGCGGTTCCTGCTTTTCTGTTTTGCCTACATGCATGTACCTGGAGGCCTCTATTGCCTCATGCTGCCTTAGTAGTACTCCGTCTGTCCACCTCAGTTGTATTTCTGTGTTTTTGTTTTTATTTGCTCAATTCCCGTCCTTACTGTGCTGGCATTCCGCCTGACTATTACGATATGTGGGGCATAGCTGTGGGCCACTGCTGTACTAGTGTACTTTTGGCCCTGCCCCTGGGGCCTTTACTCTGGGCTCCTTGTCTCCTTTTTTCAAGGGGTTACTGCTGTCCGCCATATATCCACTGTGTTCTCTTGCATATTGTATTATCTCTCTATATGTTCATGTATCATCGTCCTTTGTGCTATGTACCTTGGATGTATGGTTATGTCTGTTTTTTAATAAACGGTAAATTGACAAAAAAAAAAAAATTAGGGGCAGTTGTGGTTGATGGGGTATCTAAGATTAATTTAGGGGCAGTTATGGTTGATGAGGTGTTTAGGGTTAATTTAGGGGCATTTTATGGTTAATGGGGGTCTTTAAGGCTAATTTAGGGGAAGTTATGGTGGATGGGGTATTTAAGGGTAATTTATGGCAGTTGTGGTTGATGGGGTCTTCAGGGTTAATTTAGGGGCAGTTGTGGTTAATGGGTCTTTAGGGTTAATTTATGGGCTGTTATGGTTAATAGAGCATTGGGGTTACTTTAGGGGCAGTTATGGTTAATGAGGCATTGGGGTTACTCTAGGGGCAGTTATGGTATGGGTGTTTAGGGTTAATTTGGGACAGTTCTGTTTATAGGGTAGTTGGGTTAATTTAGGGGCAGTTATGGTTAATTGCGTTGTTTAGGCGTCATTTAGGGGCAGTTGTTGATGGGGTCTTTAGGCTAAATTTGGACCAGTTATGCTGATGGGGTATTACAGGTTAATTTAGGGGCAGATTGGTTGAATCGGTCATTTTGGGTTATTTACGGCAGTTATGGTGTAATGGGTGTTTAGGGTTAATTTTAGGGGCAGGTTGTGGTTGAATGGGTCTTTAGGGGGCAAATTTAGGGGCAGCTATGGTTGATCAGTTATTTAAGATTAATTTAGGGGCAGTTGTGGTTGATGGCGTCTTTCGGGTTAATTTAGGGGCAGTTATATTTGATGGGGTGTTTAGGGTTGATTTAGGGGCATTCATGGTTAATTACATTGTTAGGGTTTATTTAGGGGCAGTTGTGGTTGATGGGGTCTTTAGGTTAATTTAGGTCAGTTGTGGTTGATGGGTATTTAGGGTTTAATTTATAGGGGCAGTTATGGTTAATGGGGTATTTAGGGTTAATTTAGGGGCAGTTATGGCTTATGGGGTTTTACAGGTTAATTTAGGGCAGGATTGGTTTATCAGGTCTTTAGGGTCCTGGGCTCAAATGTGCATAACTGGGGAGGCAGGTTGGGAAATAAAAAC
>VKOC01000004.1:33009988-33096746 GCA_009364415.1 Spea multiplicata
ACAAAACACTTACAAATGTAAAAAAAATAAATGCTATTATTGACTTATGGACTCCACTGACATTTAGGCAAAATGGGTGTTAAATTCTGTTATATAATCCCCATTTTATGTGTGTGCGCTTCTATAATAGTGTACCGTCACATGATTTAGGCGTGCAATGTTGGATATTGGGGCTGCATGCAGTAACCCTTTCGCTGCCAACCTGCTCCTGGTTTGCTTTACAGGTTGATGGGATGGCAATAGTGTATACATTATCTAACACACAAGGAAGAGAGAGAGGATGAAGAAGTGACACAAATAGACACACACAGAGACACACACAGACACGCACACAGACATGCACACGCACACACAGACACGCACAGACATGCACACGCACACACAGACACGCACAAACACACAGATACGCACACACAGATGGTGTCATTGGACTTTTGACAGGATCAGGCTGCTGTATCATGCTATTGATGTCCACTTCAATCTAGGCCAGACCTGGGCAAAGCACGGCCCGCGGGCCACATCCGGCCCGCTGAATAGCTCGGACCGGCCCGCAAAGAGTGTCCTGGTGACTCACCAATGAGGCCGGTGTCAGCAACGGGAAGCAGCTCCATAAGACGCAGTTTTTTTCCTCCCAAAGTAGGATGAAAAATCAGCCGCGTCTTATGGAGCGAAGATGCAGCGCTTCAACTCCTGTGTTGGAAGCGTTTGTCTCGGGTGCCGGCGCTTTACGCTGGGCGCCGGCATATGACGTCAGACGCCGGCGCTCAGCAGTGAAGCGCCGGCACCCGAGACAAACGCCTCACGCTTCCAACACAGGAGTTTAAGGTAAGTGACCGGGGCGGCGGCGAGATCCTGAGAAGGGGGGGTTAGGGAGTTAGAGGGGAGATCCTGAGAAGGGGGGTTAGGGAGTTAGAGGGGAGATTCTGAGAGAGGGGGTTTAGGAGTTAGAGGGGAGATATCTGATGAAGGGGGGTTAGGGAGTTAGAAGGGGAAGATAACGAGAAGGGGGGGTTAGGGAGTTAGAGGGGAGATCCTTGAGAAAGGGGGGTTAGGGAGTTAGAGGGAGATACTGAGAAGGGGGGGTTAGGGAGGGAGGTCTTACTGTGTGTGTGTGTGTCTTACTGTGTTGTGTGTGTGTGTGTCTTAGTGTGTTTGTGTGTATCTTACTGTGTCTGTGTGTGTCTCACTGTGTCTGTGTGTGTCTTACTGTGTCTGTGTGTGTCTTACTGCGTGTGTCTTACTGTGTTCATAGCTTATTCAGTTATTGTAATAAATATTTTAGCCCATTTTTTAGCTCAAAATATTTTTTCCTTTTTTTTCTCCTCTAAAATCTAGGTGCGTCTTATCAGCAGGTGCGTCTTATAGAGCGAAAAATACGGTATGCACTCCGAAGCCTTGTTCATTTTGTTCACTTCTGTGCTGTGCTAATAGTTATTCAGGCCTTACTTATTCAAGCACCTCTACCAATGACGTAGGCTTGAATAACTTTATTAAACAGCACATAAGTTAACAAAATGGACAAGGCTTTGGAGTTTGTAGTTTGTAGAGGTCTGGCCCTCTAAAACCATTCCAATTTCTCATGTGGCCCCATGGGAAAATTAATTGCCCACCCCTGATCTAGGCCAACAGGCTTGTTTGCCTTTCTGGCAACTCAATACAGCTTTAGGAAAAATGGCTTCTCTCTGTGCTGGAAATAAGTATTCTTTATATTATCCCCAATTTCTCCCAGGGATAAGGGGTGACCCCCGAGCACATCCGTTTCCTCGGGTTTAGTAGCAGGGTTCACCGTTTCCTTCACAGAACCGTCTCTCTGTACTCGAGGTGTGATCACATTTGTATCACGTTTGTCATTATTATTGAAGAAAGGTACTTGCACTTGCAGGGGTGTTGCTGGATCTTTTGAATAATTCTCTTTCCAATTAAAATTTTTTTGTTATTATATATATGTTCCTAGGACACCAACTGCAAAAGTATAGGGACGCAGCTGCTGATCATTGAGTTTAGATGTTCCAGCTACAGCCATCGCTAACAGATGTATGAAATAAAGCACATAGGCGGCCATCTCCATAGACAAACATTGGCGGTAGATTGAGTCGTACTGAAGAGCTCAGACAAAACTAACAAAAGGAATTGCAAAAGTGACAATATATTTTTGTATTCGTTAGATTTGTTGCCACACGTGACTATTATTACAAGCCATTTTGGTTGTATCAGAAGCAGTTTTGGCGCACTCCTTGATGAGGTGAAGTTGGAGGGGCTGTGTGTGGAAGGGTAAATATGAATAAGTGGTTGGTAGAAGATGCCAAAATGGCGACTGTCTTATTGATGGTTATGGCTGTGATTGACGGGTCCAACAACCTGTGGGAGTTTTTCCTTTTGTCATTCTGGCCAATCAGCATTTACAAGGGGAGGGGACAAGCATTAGCTATATGTGTGCTGACGCCATTTTAACTTGTCATTAGTAGCGGTTACAGACTAGCTAGAGTTGGCGCGTGACACAGTGACAGTTAGCTGAGACTAATGCTCATTATTTAAATACAATTCTGCATATTAATGAATAGTTTATTTTTGCACAGAAAATGTACTGTTGTGGGGTGGGTGGGAGAAGCTGTAGTGACCGCTGTAGTGATTACAGGGACTGCAGCAGACATTTTACCTCAGTTCCCGAGTGGAGTTTACTTGATTAAGGCAGTTGCCCAAACCTAGCCCAAACCTGTAATTTGTGGGCAAGTCAATCTTTTATTATTTTTCTATCATATCTGTTATTCTTTATTAATAAATAAGTATTGGTGACGAAACCAGGCATTATAATATGTAATAGTGGGGGGCACAGGGCCGCACAGTCATCTGCCAGCGTCTGCCTGCCCAGGCCCAGTTCTCTACTACATTTGCTGCTCCTCATTGATCGTATTGCAGGGTGCTTTTTTTAAAACAAAATTTTATGATATTAGGGAAATCCAGTCCTACTCTACAGAGCTGCACGTGTCTGATGTCCCAGGATCTGTCTGTCCAGACCCAGTGCCCCACGAGTACTACTACTACTGTGGCTGCAGCTCTTCGATCGTCCTTACGGCGGAAAAACAAAATTCGTTGCCCAAAAACAAAACTAAAATTGTCTAAATTGATTTGGACAAAAATTTGCCATTCACATATCTAATGGCAAAGTTGGTGAACCCATTTTCCTCCTTTATTATTCGTTCTGAATCAATGCAGAACCAGTGACAATCAACACCTCCAAATCACAGACTATGAACCCAAATCTCCAGCCTGTATATATATATCTGAATATATACCTGAATCTCCAGAACTTATATATATATATATATACAGATATATGCATATATATATATATATATATATAACTTCATGCAGATGGGGAGACCCTCGCTATTCTCCTGTTACTGGTCCCAGTACGCTCAATACAGAGAATGCTCATACAAAGGAGTTTTGCTTTGACTACCAGCTAACGTAATCGTCTCAACTATACTCCTCATTGCAAAAGCATCCTTAAACTTGTGTGATACATTATCCAAGAATACCCCATCAGCACACCCATTATTTGTGTTATATACCGGTATATATAATAATATATATATATATATATAGATAGAGAAAGAGAAACTCTTTTTACAAGGCAATTTAATATTTTCCTCAAATGATTGACACCTTTCAAATAATGCATCAAGGTCATTTTAAAAATCTAAAAGTTATACATTATTATTATGATTGGCAACAATAAGCTAGTTATCTCATCCTTTTAACATTTAATTGTGTCATTATCTCATCCTCAACAAAACTATCATACAAGATAAAGTGGGAGCAAGACCTTTTCTTTATGGAGGAAGAGTGGGATCTGAGTGGAAGTTTCTTTTGACAAACCCTTCTAAAAATGTTAATGTGCTAATCACAAGTAACTGCTCACCAACTTTTTTTAGATGCTATACGGTTCCACAAATGCTTGCCAAATGATATCCTTCTGCACAAATTCCTTGATATCTTCCATACTGTCCAGCTCTTCTTAGAATTTCTTTCTTGCAACTGCCCTATTGCAAGCACTGTGGCTAGTTAATCCAGCATTTTAATGGTCTGGGGTCCAGGGGCTATTGATATTTGCCCTCTATGGTTTGATGTCCCAGAATTCACTTTCATAACCCAGACACTATAACTTTGCCTATCCCTGGGTTATAATGTCTTCATTTCTGCATGAAGGTATCTGAGCTCAAAAGTCTGGAAAAGTGTGTTTTGGCATCCTGAAAGGTCAAGAAACACCTAAGGCATAAATATTGCGGATTCCATCACACTATATCAAAACAAATAATCCATAGCAAATATATATATATAGATACAAAATAATGGGCACACAACCTACAAAGGATAAAGGATATGGGTCTATGGTTTGAATTGTGTTTGAGTAGCTTGGGGTAAATAAAGACAAAGTTTTTCCAGAAGATGGCCAGGCCAAAAAGCGTTGTCTTCGGTAGCCCGGAAACAGTAAGTGTGCTTCCTCTTCAGATTGCTAAAGACATGAAGAAACTGGTGGTTAGTAATGGAAATATTGCCCATTGTTTACTCACGCTTAGTACTGAAAAAGTACAAAATGTCCAAAACTGATCATAAACTATAATTCAAAAGCAGAAGAAAACTCTAAATTCATGATCAGTTTTACTATAACTGCCAATAATGCTTAATGTGCTACTGTAGCTAGGTGAAAATTTGTTCTTTTGGGCATTACCACTGAAACCTTACGGTTGAACGGAACGGTTAGCTACATACAGCCACAGTTCATATTCTAATGCTGATCCTTCAGGGCCAACCGACTTACAAAACAGCTCTAGAAGGCATATTGTAGAGCCGAGAAACAAGGTTATTTAAAGTGTCCGTCATATAAAATTAAATCCTCTAAATTAAGATATTGATGATGCAGACCCCTTCCGATCCTACCAGATCATCCCCTGGAACTGCTCAAAAGTGACCCAGCAGTTCAGCGTTTCTTTGGTAGTCTTCGCATTGCCCCTCACCCTGGTTTTGATTCTTTTTACATAGGCTTTTGGTGGGTAAGGCGTATGAGCTGGAATTCTGGGAAAAAAATGGAGAGAAGATTGTTTCAGAGATTAATGAAGAATGGTAGTAATTGGAGGGAATTCAAGGGGGAAAAAGAGTAAAATGATCACTGAGAATAGGGTACTTAAAGTACCTGCAGTACCTATAGAAAATAATATATAATTCTAAGAATATAAGAAAGTATATATTGCAGGGTATTTTTCAAAATATTTTTTCCTGTAGAATTAATTTGTGTGTATATATGTGTATGTTTAAATATTTATTGATTTATTTAGCACTCCCATATTCCCCAGTGCTGTACAATGGGTAAACTGGACATAAGAAGTAGTGCATCACCTAACAATTTTAAAATACAGACACAAATGGTGGAAAAGCCCTGCTCAAAGAAGCTTACACGCTTCTTTGAGCTACATGTGGCTAGTTGGTAGTGGTCCCAATGACCAATGTCTGGGCTTTGAGGTGACACAGGTCACAGTAATCAATGGAGCCTACTCTAAGATTACAAGAGCATCAGGAGCCTCCAAGGAGAACTGACCATAATTTACAAATATGGTGGCCTGCTTAGATTGTGGATTAAGTGATCCTTCTGGGGCTATTATGTCCGCTGAAGTATCCCATGACTGGGGACAAGGCGTCAAAGACATAACTCAGATTGGCTGCATTTACACTGCTGGCTGCCATGCTTGTCTCTGATGGCCACATCACCTACGGTTGAAACATGTTGAATAAAGTGCACTCCATCTGTGTGAGTTTCTGCTATGCATAAAGCACATAGACAAAATACATGTCTCACCCTCCTTGAGTCTCCCTGCCAGTGTTTCCACTGTTTAGAAATTCCTTCAAGGCAAGAATGTGGTTTAAAGGGACATCTTTGGTGGAGAAGGCCGTTGTTCCCGGTTGTCGGATCTGTAAGGATTGTCCTGAAGCTTGAATCCATCTGTCCCCAGGGTGCAACAATGCTGCTCGGGGAGACACAGACAGGGCAGAAGAGTTACATGCTATCGCTTACACTTGGGAATGGCAAAGCATCACTCAGAAATGGTTTGTAGAATGCAGCATGCACTCTATATGCTAGCGGTTTATGAATTACAGCTCCTGTGATCCTCCTCTTACTTTAAAGGATGACATTGTCTATGTGATAAAGATTTCCCAAGTGTGCACTGCTTTCTAGAGAGTGTAACAGTAAGTGTAAAACATATATGCTGGCTGATCTATACATTGCACTAAAGTAATTGAAGATTGCTTAAATACGTTTATATGGCGTTTCTAAATTAAATTATGTGTTGCTTTCAATTTCTACACCTCTTAGGTGAAGTGTGTTGAGACTGATCTGATTATTAAATGTGTCAGAAGTGGATATTCACATTCAAAAAGGCAGATATGAGACACTTCATGACATCACAACACTATATGTGATATAAGTCACACTTGGGACTGGATGAATATGTGAAATAAAGGCTAAAATATATCATCCGGTCCCGATGACATAACTCTCCGTGTTCTTACCTCTCTCCAGAAGCTTCTCAGACAGCGGCACTTTGTAAATCTGACACAGTTTTGAGATTTCATGGTACTGCCACAGACACTTTCTCCGGAACGCATCCACTTTTTCTCCCATCTCTTCGCTTAGTGTGGATGGCTGAGAGTGAGTGTCCACTGCATCATTCCAAGTGCGGATGGTACGACTCTGATCCGACCAGCGCTCGCACTGAGTGCTACTCTGAGGGAAAATAAACATACACACCTAATTCTAGAATAAACTTCCCATATGTTCACCAGAACAATTGTTTAAGCTCAATGTTTGTAATAATAGGACCTTTTGTTAAGGACAAATTGTTTAAAAATAAATTGTTGATGATATCTTATTAAAGCCTATTGACTATTAAATGGATCTGTTTGTAGATCTGGCACAGATCAATGATTTCTTTTCTCCACTTTAGTCAACATATCCAGCCCTATCAGGTTCTACATGTCCAAAACTGTATTTTTTTTACTTGAAATATACTGTCTTTAGCTGCATTTCTCACCTTCGCTCTGCGCTTTCTGTCTCTGTAATGCTTGATGACGTCTTCCATCTCCTCGTAACTGAGGGATCTTTTCTCACCCAGGTCAGTTGGGGGTACCTGTAGAAACTGTGATCTGCTGCTTTCCTCACTTTGTTCGCTGTACTGGGGTGAAGATCCTCTCCTTGAACCTTCAACAACTTTGGATTGTATATGCTGCATTTTTGCAAACTGTGTATTAGGATCCATGGATTTCTGTCCTTTGTGAGAAGTGGGAATCACTGCAGTTACAGACAACACATACCAAAGTTAAAACAATTTGATAGATGTGTACCCCCAAAATCCCCGGAATTTTACTCAAAATTCTTATCTTATTCCGCCATTTCACCTAAAGCCATTGGTACCGTGTCATTCTGCCATGTCTTACTTCTATCAATAAGATAATTTTAGTCATTACAACAACTTTACATATTCTCGTTTCACAATTAATTAACAGTTACATTTCTAAGTAATCACCTAGCTGGTGGCACATAAAATGGTAATTTTCCCATGTCCGGCAATGAGACTTTGGTTAAATGGTTGACTCAGGCTCTTGGAGTCAGTATTTTTGGATGGAGAGATATTAGAGTCCTCCAAAAGTCTAATTTGATGGGGTCAGCTTTTCTGCCACTATCACCCTGGAGTGAGTGAGCCTGGTCAGCGTGTATTCTGTTCTGCAGGGTATACCTTCCTTACATGGCTGTGACGTTATGTTTTCTAAGTGTTCTTCCATATTCTCCTTCTTCCATGCAGACCTCCCTCTTGAAAGTTCCTTATAGTTGACATAATTGGGGGTTTTGCCACTCAGTGAAATAACTATATGTTCTACTTGGCAGTCATTGATTGGTAATCCAGCCTAGAAAAAGATTAACAGTTAAAGGATGATTAGTGACTATGACCTAGGACAAAGGAGTTCAACTGTTCGAAGATACATGATTGATTGTTAGAGGACTAGTAATTCCTCAATGACTTCCTCCCCATTGTATTGTGTGGATCATTGGGATATGATATGCATGATATATGTATATGCTCATTTTAATGCCCAATAAGGCTTTTTTTGTGCCAGAGAAGCTCAGAACTTTGTTCCCAGGAGACTCAGTATTCAGATGTAAAACCAGAGCCTCAGGGCAAAGTTCTTTAGGACATCCACACATATATGCCGAGTCACCTCTTTCCTGACAGCTTTAAGATCAGTGGTGGATATTTTCTTCTTCTTTGTCTTGTCCGTCTGGTTGTACAGGTCCATGAGACGCAGACGGTGCTGATGCAAATATTTGTCCATGATGCCCAGGCCATCTGGGCTTGGAGACTGGAGGGTCGGTGTGGTAATGTGGCTCTTTGGACTCTTCATAAAGCTGCTCTCTGTTACCTGTGACTTCACACATTTGGTTTAAAATAAAACAATGTAAGAAAACACTAAGAACCATAAATTAGGTATGTTTTACGTACATGAAAACCTACTGCAGCAAATACATTGCTCAGACTGGTAGCAGTTTTAACTCTATTTAGAAGAAACATACCAAAAAGGGGTTTGTGGGAAGACCCTGTAAAACGTGCATGCCTTTAGTTACCTTTAGAGAGATGCTATAAAACTATATGGAAACAATTGTTTGGAGCAGAATTTGCTTATTTGCTTTACCATGCGTTGCAAGAGAGGACACAGGTGTCCCTTGGTCCAATGTCGCAGTCTGATAGCACACATCATATGTGAGTAGCAGAAGAGGCATATGCTGGAGATAACATGGATTCATGATGGGCAAATCAGCTCTTTGATGTCAAGCCTTTTCCATGCTTTTCTACTCAACACATACTCAAAGTACTAAACCCATTTAAATGGAACATACCGGAGAGGTGTCCCAGTAAGCCAAACAATGCAATATTGCATATCTGCATCCTTAGTGGGACAAGGTGGACAACCCCATGGCTATACGGATGTGCAACTCTTGGATCTAAAACAGGATGCAAGTTTGGTTCTTGACACCGAGTTTTATCATACAATAATAATATTTTATATTAAAGAGACCAAAGCAGAATAACAAAGAAAACAAGAAGATGCTTTCCCGAAAACCTGGCTTTAGCGTAAACTGGGTTATGAGGTTTAGAGTTGTGGTTATTTTCAGGCTCACCATGACTGAAGCTGTTACATGCGACATCGATCGTCTTGATTTTTCCTCTAGCGTCCATTCCTGGACTTCTGTGTCTGGAGTCATTCCATGAGATGTCAGGATCTTTGACCTTTCCTGTATTATCCTCTCCTCGACTTGGGTCTCTAACTCAGTTAGGACTGGCTTCCCATTTAGAAATTTCTCAACATCTCCCATGCTGTCCAGCTGTTGCCGGAATTTCTTTCTGGCCGCTATCCAATCTGAGCAGCTCTGCCCCGTCTCTATCTTGGTAATTCCTGTCTTGGGTTTGTGATTATCAGGGTCCATTGGTATTACCCATCCAGGCTGTGACACCCAAGAGTCTCCTTTTTCCATAGGAGGGGCAATTATACGTCTCGTTCTGGACTTTGGAGGACCCGATTTACTGCAGGCCATCCGAAACGCATGAGTATGAGACAGATCTCGCCGGCGGTATTGCTTCAGAATCATCTCTTCAGACATTGGGAAGTCTTGAAAAGTAACCTCCCCTACCATCCTCCAATTCTGTGTCTGTGCAAAATGGGAAATGAAATGTTTCTGTGAGTGCGAGTAGTGATTTTGGGTTACTATTCCAGCTTTATACCAAAATTCCATACTGTATACTGCTATGTGACACACGTTACATTATAAGCTCTACATTCACCGTTTGGGTGCGCATCCATCTCACCCCATGTGTGAGTTAAAGTCCATGCACACTGGGACACACCTAGTGGACATTTGTCTGTGAGGGGCCACGGCAGGCCATGTTAACAAACCTCCCCCCACTTGAATTAGGGATTTGCGTGCTAGGAAGAGTTAATAGTTCTTAACTCCGAGAACACTCCAAGATATAGAACACAGCGATACATCTACACCCCCACCCAGCCACTGAGACTGCAGAGCAAATGAATACAGAGTAAAATACCCTAAAGAATATGCTATATAACTGAAGTTAACATTGAAAAGTGATTTTACCTGAGCTCCAAACTCCAGGTAATGCCCTCAAGGCTTGTTTAGTCTGGTGGCATGGTTACAGTTCTGCCCTTCTGAGCTGTGAATGGCTGATAGAGTCTGTGGGCAGGTCATGTGATCAGTATATACAAAGCAGAGCAGCTCGGTGAGCGCAGCACGATGCCTTATGTACCTTATGTGATCGCTTGGTTATAATAATAGACATTTCTTAATTTAGGTCACTTAACAACATTTATAAAACTGATTGTTTTTGAACGGCCCGGGCTATTTAGGACCAAAGCATTTTGTGTGTTTTTGCGATGTCTTCAGCTGTAGTTTCTCATTTAGTGAACCCACACAAATTATATTTTTTTTCCTGGAGAATTAGGGCTTTTATATAAAACCGTATACATATCCAAATATATAATATACAAATATAAGATATATATAAATATATCCAAAGTTTCACTATACGCTTCTTTGACAGACATCCATTGAAATAGCTTATAGCGAAACGCGTTTATTTGCTGCTGCAGAGGCACTATACGTCTACAAAATCCCTGACTTCGCGCAAGTGCCCCCAGAAGAATGGATGCTGTGTTGAAGGCACAGGGAGGCCACGCCAAATATTGATTTGATTTTCTTTCTGTTCACTCATTTTGCATTTTGTTAAATGAAAAATACTATTACTACTAATAACAGCATTGTGATTGTGATGGCTAAACGACTGGGTCACAGCATCTCCAAAACCGCAGGTGTTGTGTTCCTGGTCTGCAGTGGTCGGTAATTACCAAAAGTGGTCCAAGGAAGGAAAAGCTGTGAACCGGCGACAGGGTCATGGGTGGCCAAGGCTCATTGATGCACATGGAAGGCTAGCCCGGGTGGTCAAATTCAACAGATGAGAGATTGCAGCTCAAATTGCTGAAAAACGTAATGCTGGTTCTGATAGAAACGTGTCAGAACACACAGTGCATTGCGGTTTGTTGTCTATGGAAATGCGTAGCCGCAGACCAGTCAGGGTGCCCATGCTGACCCCTGTCCAAGGGGCTGAAACGCACATATGTCCTAAGTGTTGTTTTAGACCTACATACACCTAGGGGATTTTGTTCTGCATTAATCTTCTACACATCACACTCTATGAACAGAAGTAAAAAAATGGTTTATTTAGTTATTTAAGAACTGATTAAATATAAAAAAATAATTTAGTAATATAAAATTTGATATGTTAAAAGCCTGACATACGGATACTAGGACAGAAAGACAGTTCAGTTATAAAACGGGCCAAACATACAAATAGGTGAATTATTTTACGCATAAAAGCCAATATTTTTCATTTCAGTCCAAGGTTATCTTGATTCTCCCACAGCCAGGCATGGTATTTGTTGAGCTTGTGATCTTCTGGGTGGACCTGGAATATATAACACACATTTACATACAAGTATTGAACGGGACGGCAGATAAGGTGAACCATTTTTAACGCACATACCTTGTTTAAACTCAACTTTACGTTAAACACAAAATGCACTGATTTGTTTGACTGGGAAAAGCTGACTTTTTTTTTAAAAAAAGGTACAGGGACACTTCAAATATTACTTGAAGCTAATGGAGAAGTCCTAAGTAAATTTGTGTCTCAAATCATGTATCCTTTGGGTTTGTACCTCTTTCCACTCGTTCACGCAGAAGATCCGGTAAGAATCGTTGCCGTATTTTCCGATTCCGTGGAGTTCAATGGGATATCTCCAACTCTTGGTCAGATATTCATCTGGATAGCAAATCAATTACATCACTTTACTACATACAACTTTGAGAAGACAACAAGCAGAATAATATACGTATGTATGTATAGCGTTATGGGCGCTTAAGCTGGCCATAGCTAAATCTGGGTCTCAGAATGCTGGCTCAGCATCATGGGAATTGTAGTCCAGACACGGCTCTTGCCTTTCCCTTGTCTTCTTTAACAATAACTAAGATTTACTAAAATAAATACATTAGGCTGCCATTACCATCTATCTGGTCCTAAATCTTTTAGGTATTCTTGACAAATCTTGTCAATCTGTAAATATATATTATTCATACTTAAAAACTGACATTAAACAAACTACTTTGGTGAAGCAAAAGAAAGTGTTAACAGACTCTATCAATACATCGATTTATATGATGGCCTCATAACAGCAGTAAATCTATTATAATTATTACGGAGTGTTATGGTTTCCAGCAGGAGACATGCCTGAAAACCTGATGATGGCCTTCGCCCGGAGTTCATAGAGTCCCAGCGGCTGCAGTAATTCGGACATTGCCTTCCAATCTGCGGATCTGGTTACTTCAGGAGTTGGGTATTTCTCCAAGAAGTCCCACAGGGCTGGTATTGCCATTTTTCCTGTAAGAGTACACATAATTATGGTTTAAAAATACCTTTCCTATCTTTGCTGTCTTACAATAACAAGCATATTTCAGAGTGAAATCACATCAATAGATTTTTATTGCTGCAACCATTTCAAATTTTGCCATAAATGTTTAATTTTTTATAGCTCCAATAAAAGGCATCTCACCAGAGGTTTTGTTTAAAAAGATGGTAGCGAGGAGAAGTTTCCATGGATCGTGAAACAAAGTTTCCTGAACCAAATTAAAGGGAGACCGAGGGGGAGTCCACTTCATAAAGGCTTTTCTTTTAGGAGGCTCCAGCGCTATAAAAAAAAAAAAGAAGAAAAAATCATCGGGGAGTTAACCAAAGCCCAAGCAGAGAGAAGCAGTGATTAGATATGAAAATAGTATTTTGCATACTGACCTTCTTTGATCGCTTTGCTGGAGAAATAAGGACTGGTTTTACGTTTTTCCACTTGTGATCTTGGTATTAAATCGTAAATAACAAGAAAAAGGGGCAATAACATTCATTGAATTTATATATATATTATATAATTAATATATAGTTTCCTATATGTATTTTACCTTTTGCCTTTTTAATGGAGGTCATCGTAATTTGATCATCAGGACAAGAGTCATTACTCGTGTCACTGGACTCCAAAGGACATGGAGCAGTTTGATGTTCTTCTTTTTCCGAGGTTAATACTTCCTCAGATCGCTCCACGGGCATCTCCGGCATCTCTTTTTCAGAACGTTGGAGTTGTACAACAGAACAAGCCTTAACTTTTGGTTCTGATTCATTGCATTTTTTTTCTCTTGGTTTTCGGTCACCAACATTTTTCTTCCCAGGCCGGCTCTGGGTATTTCGTTTTGGCTTAGTTTGAGAATCTTGCCTAGAAGAAGAACTTTTTCTTGGCCTTTTGATCTTCACGCCATCCTTCATATATTTCTCTGACAGCGTCCTAAGACTTTTAACCCTTTTCCTACTGGGATCTTTGCCATTTATCTGTTTTTCTCCAAGAACATGTATGTCTTCTGCTGCATTTTGGCTACCAAGGCATTGACTACACATTGGTGTATTATCATTTTTTCCTGCTTGAGTGATATTGTCTTGTTTTACTATCTGATGGGATGGAAACGAGGAGGAGAAATCAAAGTCATCAACTTTAAGGTTGGCATCTTTATTGTTATCAATATAATTTTTAAGAGAACGTTTGGATCTGAACTTTGTCCCCCGGGGGCTGTAAAGAGATACATATGATAATATATATTACCAATCCTAGCAGAGTGTAAGATCGTTATTATACAATTATAATAAATAAAATTACCTATTAAACATGCTATGCTTTCAAGAACTTGCCTTATAAATAATACATCAAATTTCCCGGCTGTTTTGCCCGATTGCCTCTGTTTTATTATCTTTTTCCATCCATCTGGAATGCTACAGATAATATCTGAACTGGCAAATTCGGAATCTACATTCTCAAGGGACTCTGCAGTACTCGGCAATAGCTGTGTAGTAATCTGGGGAGCCGTGATCTGGTCATCGGCGGGGTTGGTAGCTTCCGAACTGGAAATAAAGCACATGAGAATATTGATAAATTAGATATGCAGTTTCGGCATTCAAATGACCTCATAAGTTAACTTTGTATTAAGCTAAAGCAGAGGTTGTTTGGTGTGATCATATAAACACACTAAGACACTCTCAGGGTTTGACCTGAATCTCAGGGTTTTAGCCCCAATCTCAGGATCACATTGCCTGGAGCTTTCTACTCTGCACAGCTGCGATTAGATCTAAGACTCCCTCTGTTTGTGCTTTTGCTATCAGTATGTTATGATTGATATCCCTGCTTGAATGCAGGTGACCTAGTTAAGTGCATCTTTAAATAATGACTAGTCCAGGTTACAATTGGGTATTAGTGAAACTTAGTTTACAAGTCACTACATAAAATGTTCACACCGGGCAACTAAATAGTTTAAGACTAAATATATTTAAGAGTCTGCTGTTCTATAATCTTAAACGAAATATCCAGTTACCTGTCTGGCACAGGAGAAGCCATATTGATGCTCTGCTCAGTCATGTGACTGCATGGATTTGCCGCACTACGCATGCCCAGTCCGTCCTATTCCTTTCTGCGCATCCTGCTACAGTACGTCGAGGGGGCGGAGTGTGAAATGTTAATTAGTCCCGGGCAGTTGACTGTCTCTCAGAGCGGCCGATCGCATAGTGACCGATCCCGGTATCCCTGACATACCCGAGCCATGAGGGCCGTACCGACGTGGATAGATAAAGTCCATGACCGGGATAAGTTGGAGCAATGGTAAATGAGACATTAGCAACAGGGCCTACGAGAATGCCCCGTAGCAACGAGGAGCTGGGGTTAGGAGGTGCATAGCAACCGGAGCGGGGGGTCAGGGAATGCTTAGCAACCAGGTGCTGAGGGGTAAGGGGCGCATAGCAACCAGGTGCTGAGGGGCAGGAGTTGCTTAGCAACCAAATACTTAGGGGCAGCATGTGCATGGCACCCAGATATTTTGGGGTAAAAAAGTGCATAAAAACCAGTCAACCTATTTAAACCCAGTGAGGGGGGGAAATAAAACCAATGTGTGTTTAAGGTGCTGTAAGGGAAAGTATTTAAATGTTTACTCTCCGCTTAAGCCCTTCACTAATTACAGACCCCGTTATTCAGATTATGAATACTGTCACCACTTATTGACATTTAATGGGAAGTGTCGGGGTTAAATGTGCGCTTGGCCCTAGTTTACCAGTCTCCCGTGTGCTGCGTTCACTGATGACCCCCGGCTCAGGCTCCGTGTAGCCGCTCTGGTTATTGTGTTCCGGTTCCGTAGAACGGCACATCGGCAAACGATCCCTGCCCAATTCTGGCACTTAAAGCCACGTTTGACTGCATGCTGATCGTTTTCTTTTGTATCCCGTTTCAGCATTTATGACCTTGCCTTTAAACCCGATGGAACTCAACTGATCGTCGCTGCAGGGAACAGAGTACTGGTAGCGTAAACTGTTAATATTTGCCTTTATCTGCCTTATTTCCATCCTATTGTCATCAGGTTTAGTTTTTCTCTATTAATCAGCTTTAGGACATGTGTTACGAAACGGTGTGTGCTGGATTGCTATATCCTAAAGCACACCAAGTCTGTATTATTAGTATCCCGATCTATAAATATTAGCCACCCCACGTTCTTGAACCTAATTATGATTATAGTTATCTATAATGAACATGAAACATGCGTGGGGCAGGCATATGGCTCCTGAATCTAAAGACAAGACCAACGACTGATTAAGTCTTTACAGCAGTAAAAATGCACAAACTAGACGGGCCGAACGGTTCTCATCTGTCATCAAATTCTGTTTCTATTATCCACAAAGCTCTGGTGAGAGGTCCATATTACAAACTCTTGACTCATGTTTTATGGATAAAATCCATTGTAGCTTTTGAATGAAAACATGTAAAGAATGTGAAAAAATGTAATAAATGTCTTCGTACAGAACAGAAATAAAAATACCCTTTTTTGGTAAGGGACAGTAAGAATTTGATTTGAATTTGCAGGTTTATGACACATCTGACGGAACTTTGATTCAACCATTAAAGGGACACAAGGACACAGTATATTGTGTGGCTTATGCCAAAGATGGTAATTCTCACTTTAAATAATTTATTTATGAAGTATGATTTCAATGCGATTTTTTTTTTTTTGTCATATATTCTGTTTCGACATTAATTGTACCCTTTCTTTTGCTCACCTGTAAGGATACAGTTATCAACATTTAGAAATAAGAATTTGTATGGAAATGCTACTCCAAATTTATATTATATTATATTTAGTAAAATGGGAGTTTGCGAGCAAGTTGGCCAACCTCAGAGAGCGTTCCCTGTACGAAAGAAGCGCCTGGCCCTGTATAAAGTGTACTTTCTTCATGACATCTCATGGATTAACCATGTACAGACCAAGCTCACACCTTCTTACAGAAGAAGGTCATCACGTTTGGATCTTCAAAATACGCTACCATTCAGAAATTTTGGGTCACTTTCTGCCTTTTACGTAACGATCCCTCTTGCAAGCTTTTGGGGTGAATCTATTTCAAAATGATGCCTGTTGTTTATGTTATATCCTCATTTTGTGACTTTAGGTAAAAGATTTGCCTCTGGATCTGCTGACAAAAGTGTAATAATATGGACTTCCAAATTAGAAGGAATCTTAAAATACACGTGAGTAAAGATTCACTGTTTTGTAAAGTTCAGCACACCTTTCTTGAATAGTTTCCAAGGCTTTTTTTCCCCCACTTAGTTTCCACTTAACTTTTTTAATGAAAAACAAGGAAATTTCTAGCTGTCACATATTACAAACGAGTTTTCTAACCATCAGCCTTTTAAACTTAAACATGGATTAGCAAACACAACGTGCCACTGGAACCCAGGAGGGATGGGAGTGATAAAGGGCCATTGGAACCCAGGAGTGGATGGGAGTGATAAAGGGCCATTGGAACCCAGGAGTGATGGGAGTGAATAAAGGGGCCATTGGGAACCCAGACAGTGCATGGGAGTAAAGCATTAAAGCGTGCCATTGGAAACCCAGCGAGTGATGCGGCAAAGCATCGATAAAGGGCCATTGGAACCAGGAAGTGAGGGAGTTTGATAAAAGGGCCATGGAACCCCAGGCAGTGATGGGGAGTGATAAAGGGCCATTGGAACCCAGAAGTGATGGAGTGATAAAAGGGCCAATTGGCAACCCAGGAGTGCATGGTGAGATGCATAAAGGGCCATTGGAACCAGGAGTGATGGGAGTGATAAAGGGCCATTGGACCCAGAGTATGGAGGATAAGGGCCATTGGAACCCAGGAGTGATGGGGAGTGATAAAGGCGCCATTGGAAACCCAGGAGTTGATGGGAGTGATAAAGGGCCTCTGTACACCTATGAAGAGATTCCATTGAAAATTAGCCCTTTCCAGCTACAATAGTCATTTACAACATTAACCCGTCAGCGTTGTATTTCTGATCCACTTCATGGACAAAATTAGCTTTTCTTTAAAGAAAATGACGCCAAACTTTTGAGCTCTAGCATATGTTTAATATCCGCTCATGTATAGTAAGACGAGTCATTTTGTCTTGTCCAAATAATCTATGTAGTTCTGCACCTATTGTGCCTGTATTTGGTAATCGGAGCTCATGCTGTATTGTCTTTTAGTTCATGATAATGTCGTATTTTTATTAAATATCACCTTTAACTCCTCAGGCACAACGACTCTATCCAATGTGTGTCGTACAATCCCATGACCCACCAGCTAGCTTCCTGCTCGTCTAGTGATTTCGGTATGTAGTTTTCCATGGATGTTTAGCAAGATGCCACTGACCATTTTCTTTATTTATTATATCATATTTACTGTGTTTTCCAGGTCTTTGGTCTCCAGAGCAGAAATCGGTTTCTAAGAACAAAGTAAACAGTAAAATCACTTGCTGCAGGTAATTGCGGAATATTGTAAATCAATATCTTTACAACATAAATGACTTAATGTCTTGGATTCGGATGTAAAAGTAAGCACGATTGTGTTATTACATTACACATGGATTAGCATTTAATACATCAATAATTTGCGGGAAACTAAGGAATTATACTACTGGATATTTTTGGCAAAGAACCACTTAGGAGTTATGAGCCCCAATCCCCTTCCCTTTGCAAAAAGCTTGTGCTTAGGAAGCAGTAAGCATGACTGGTACAAAAATGTAATTATCTGAGGTCTTACTTCTATGTTTCATTATAAATAAGTTTAACTAAATATGTCTAGAGGCTGAACGTCTACTTTGGTATATGCCAGAAGATAAGCGAGTAGAAAATTGTTATTGGCTAAGATTAAGCCTAATTATCTTTTTCTGTTGCTTTTTGATTTATTAAAATGTAACCTTTTTTTCTTAGCTGGACAAATGATGGACAGTACCTTGCTCTGGGGATGTTCAATGGCATTGTCAGTATAAGGAACAAAAATGGAGAGGAGAAGGTCAGAATTGAGCGTCCTGGTGGAGCTCTGTCACCTATATGGTCCATCTGCTGGAACCCATCCAAGTAAGTGGACCTGTGTGGATCTTTATGTTACACGGACTGGTGACCCTTTGATTTTCCTGGATCACCTAAATTTAGAAATACAAATCAGCCCAGTTATAACAAAGCACATGTACGGCAGCAGTCTTTATGTATAGAAATGCCAGACAGTTATCTTCCTTCAAGTTCTGTGTTTCTAACCATGGATCATAAAAATCAACATCTCTAGGATTACGGTAATAGTAAACTCATACCCTGAGCACTGTCTTTCTAACGTATCGCTTTTGATATATTCATCTGACTTTTGTCATTTCCCATTTTGTCTGCATTGTAAGGGATGACCACAATGATATACTGGCTGTGGCAGACTGGGGGCAGAAGCTATCCTTCTACCAGCTGAGTGGCAAGCAGGTAACATCTAAAGCATGAATGTATTTTATGAAAGGGATTGTTTCATTTAATGTAGTGCCGGGGTTCTTAACCTGTGGGGTACGCCTCGCCTGGGGAGGTTTGGGGCGACTCCAGGGGAGGTGTGAGTGGCCTCTCAAGTGTAAATTGTTTTATACAAACTCATCCTGCCTAAGGCTAAGTTTTGGGCCATTAAAACATTAGAGACATGGATCATAAGAGATGTAACACCAAAAATGATGTACGGGTAAAAACCTAAAGACCTCTTTTGCTAAACTCTGCCTCCAGGTAGACAAACTAAGGTTTCCCCAGCTGCTCTTGAATTGCACGTGAGACTGAAGTTCCATAATATGTTTGCACAATAAAATAGTTTATTATAAATATTTATATAATATGAGCATGAGTGTTTGAGTGGTAAATGATGTTTCTGTTGTTATAACTATTTTTGCCATAGGTTGGGAAGGACAGATCCCTGAACTGTGACCCATGCTGTGTCAGCTATTTCTCCAAAGGAGAATATATAGTTCTGGGTGGCTCTGACAAGCAGGTGTCTCTCTTTACCAAGGATGGCGTACGTCTAGGAACCATTGGAGAGCAGAACTCTTGGGTTTGGACATGTAGGGTTAAACCAGACTCTAACTATGTGGTAAGAAAAGATGTCAAGTTGTGATCGGCCCACGTGTGTTTTTTTTCTGTGACTTGTAGGTAAGATTACTCTAAGCGTGTTTTATTTCTCATGCAGGTGATCGGATGCCAGGATGGGACTCTTGCTTTCTACCAACTCATTTTCAGCACGGTGCATGGGCTCTATAAAGACCGCTATGCTTACAGGGATAACATGACTGATGTTATAGTGCAGCATCTAATCACTGAGCAGAAAGGTAAGTGACAATGATCCATTTAACCCCTTAAGGACAATGGGTTGTTGTGAAGGGGTTTAATTATGTTATCATAGAATCTTCCTTAAAATATGTTTACATTCATGTGAAGGTAATAATTTTTGTTGCAACTGGTGTGATTAAAAAACTATTAACCTCAATGGTAAAACGTAATTTACTGTATATTCCTTCCTAGACATGTTATAGTCCATTCAGCCAGGTATACAATGATGTATGTATAGCAGCTGTACTTAGTGCTTTACAGAGGAGGTACAATAAGTGCAGTCTTATAGTAAGTTCAGTATTCATACAGACATTATGATTGGGGAACAATCAGCGATGTATTTACGTTGATGCTCCCTAGACGTAACCGAGGGCAGAGCCACCTGCCTCCCCTTGTCATATGGCGGCACCTGGCTTTTAGTGGAAGTGCCGTGCGGAGTTATGGGGTTCCAGAAGCCTGAGTCTCAATGTTATGTTGCCTATCGCAGTGAGAATTAAATGTCGGGAGCTGGTGAAGAAGATTGCAATCTACAAAAACAGACTGGCCATCCAGATGCCTGAAAAGATCCTAATTTATGAGCTGTACTCCGATGACGCCGCTGATATGCATTACCGGGTCAAGGACAAAATCGTCAAAAAATTTGAATGCAATCTTCTTGTGGTCTGTTCACATCATATAATCCTGTGTCAAGTAGGTACCTAATCCCAGCTGTAATATCTCGGCATGTTAATGTCTTTAAACAGAGACTGTGGCATTCATATTTAAATTTTAATTATGATGGCTTCTCCCTTAAATAAGTTGACAAGGAGCAATGAGATTTTTTTTTCATTATAGCCCTCACTATGTGCACCACTAGAGGGCACCAATAACACACTCCATTCCACACATCTTTTGACACCTTTTATTATTATCATTATTATTATTTGTTGTTCTATATAGCGCCCGTCAAATTGCATAGCGCTGTACAATGGGCTTATACCTGTTTATAATGCAATTTAGGGGGACAAAAAATTAGAAAATACTTTACCATAAAGAAAAAACATTGGTAACATATTCTAAATGTTCTTTTGGACCCTTTGGTTTGGGTGTTTTTATTAAAGCGTCTCGTGACTGATAAAATTTGTTTATTGTCTTAGGAAAAGCGGTTGCAGTGTTTGTCCTTTAAAGGTGTGAAAGAGCGTGAGTGGATGATGGAGTCGCTAATCCGGTACATCAAAGTCATTGGAGGTCCACCAGGAAGAGAGGGTCTACTGGTGGGACTCAAGAATGGCCAGGTAAGATATACGTAGTGTTCTCTGTGTACAGCTAACATTTCCATTAGGCTTGGGGCGCCGGCGGAAAATTTGTGTTCGTTTTCAGGGGGGAATTTTTTTTCGAATTCCTCCAACATTTTCATTTTCGGAAATCCCATTCGTCTGTCCAGTTGCCATGGAAAAAAGATTTTTTTTTAAAATGACAAGTTTCTTCTCCTCTTAGTGTAGCTATAATGGCGGCCGCGGCGATGAACAAAGATACTTGTTTTTTCATTTCTTTTGTCCAACGTTGTGTTCCTTCGTTATTCGGCGAATGGAGAGAACACGAAAACTATATTACTGACAGTGCCACATTTTACAATAAGTCTCTTTAGTGATTCACAGTTTTCTTTTGCTAAATGTTATCTTTTCTCCCTGTAAATTTGAAATGGTTAGTCGTTATATGAGGCCATCACGTGTGGAGGAAAACCAGTAGCTAAGAGTAGTGGTTACCATTCCCCTTCTTAAACAATAAAAGTCTGCAGTATTTTCTTGCATCAGCACAACAAATGAATCGACTCACCACGTTGTCTAAATCCAATTGTAGTTTTTAATATTTGGGAGGTTACCATGTTTAAATATGCATTTTAAATACCATGTTCTACTGTGCTTGTGTCTATTGTATAAAGGGCTTTTGATGTCATAATGCAATACATTACAAAAATAAATTTACAAGAAAATATCTAGAAAATTCTATAACTATTTGTACTGATCTGTACGTACGCGGGTGCAATTTATAGATCAAGAGTTAAAGCAGACCTTCCCTCCTTAGGGTTCCTCGCCTACACTGACCAGCAGGTGGTGACTCGCACCCATAAAATCAAAATATATTATTGAGAAAAAAAAGTCTATGAAGTGTTGGTAGTTTTCATTGTTTTTGCTTCATCTCCTTTTACTGCTACAGAGATTTGTGAAATTTGTGGCTTTCCGATCAGAGACTGAGAGTTATTGCGCAACAACCAATTGTGGGTCCTAGGCTGCCTAACCCCTCTACTATGGTCTAGCCGCCCGTCCCCAGCTTGCACCAGAGTTATAAACTTACATTGTGTATCTTATTAAATACTACTGATTTCTCAAGCTAAGATGACTAACCAGGCCTTATATATAGATTTATACTTGTTTTCTGGTAGAAGCCTCTCCAACCTTTTGCAGTTTCACCATTGTCTCACTTATTCTCCTCTTCTTCAGATTCTAAAGATCTTTGTCGACAACCTGTTTGCTATCACCCTACTCAAGCAGGCCACATCCGTCCGGTGCTTGGATATGAGTGCCAGTCGCAACAAACTTGCGGTGGTGGATGAACACAATACGTGCCTGGTATATGACATCACAACCAAGGACCTGCTCTTCCAGGTCAGACACGCTTTTTATGATAAACTCTGTGCTTTCTGTGAAAGTGCCAAACACACACACGATCTGCCAACTGTATTATGGATGAGCTAATGCAGTAGGATGTTTGAATCGTGTAAAAAAAGCACCCTCTCTCGGGATACAAATAATGCAAGCACTTCAGATGTGTTGAAAACAATAAAAAATACTGTGATTGATATATGTGGAGTTGCTCTAAATCTGTGTGCTTGACAGCTTTATGTTGGCTGCCTCCACGTTCGCACCTGTTGGGGGGGGAAAAGAATTGGAAACGTGTTCTCATGTCTACTAAATGTGCACGGCAGCGCATCAACTTAAACTAATGACCGTGCTGATAGAGAGACATATTATTACTTACACTTGACGGCAGATCCCTTGCCCCTTATATACGTACGCATTGTGTGAGAGAGCATTTGGCAGGCTCTTTGGAACGTGTTTTACTTAATCCAAGACCAGACCTTCTATGCTGCCTTTATTTCAATGAGGAGGTTATTCTGATAGACGATCTGCTGGCCTGTATTTTGTCTAGTGCGTACTAGTAGCTACTGTCTAGTAAACTCACCCGAGATTGATAAATATTCATAACAATTAGAACTTTGTCTGAAAATTGAATTTTATAACTTTGCCAGTATGTGTCCACAGGGGGGAAAAAAGGGGTTTGTGCAATCATTGGCAAATATATATGAAACATGAAAATTAGGCGCAACAAGAAACTTTGTACATGAAGACCCAACCGACAGGAGAGATCTCTGTCTTTGAATTTCATGTAACTCCACTTTAGCTTAGTTCACATGGCATGATTTAGAACCGATTTGCGGTTCTGAGACCAGAATAAATTATCTTCAGATCGTCTTCCTCTTCTGTCCTTTATAACATTAATCACAATTTGCAACGCCTCTCCTAGGAGCCCAATGCCAACAGTGTGGCATGGAATACGCAGTGCGAGGACATGCTCTGCTTCTCCGGCGGGGGATACCTCAACATCAAAGCCAGTAACTTCCCGGTACACCAGCAGAAGCTGCAAGGGTTTGTAGTCGGTTACAACGGATCCAAGATATTCTGCCTGCACGTGTACTCCATGTCTTCTGTAGATGTGCCTCAGGTACTAATAACGCTCTGAATATTCCATGGTCACAAACAAATTCAAGAAGTTGTTATTTTATATTTTGTTATAGCCAAATCTCAGTGCATTCAGTCCCATCATGCTTGCCTTCTATTAATATTGTCATGTTCATCCTAACCATTGGAAGATCGGTGGACATAAGTCTATTCAACATTTAACCCCTATTCATTAGGGCCCACAGACCATAAAATTAGTTTTTGCAAAGGAAAACTGTTTCAGCCGCTTCGGCTTTGATAAAATTCAGATAGGTCCTGCTAGCGATTCAGAACTCGGTGGCCCAGAGCACATGTTTAGCGCAGTCCTACAAACTTCTGAATGAAGAGTATATGGGGTTTGACTTTCTGTTGGGTGAAAGTCATTTAAGCATGAAGCACGATCTCTTAAATAAGTGGTGGTTTGTATCTAATACTGCTATAAAAGACATGAAACCTGAAAGACCATTTCCATACTTGGGGCTTTTCATTATCCGGCTCCTGCAATTAAACTAGAAACCCCAAAAGTTCTTGATAAGAAACATCTTCCTTGTTACCAACTCCTAGGCCACAAATCCATTTTACTTTTTGGTGTTTATTGAAGTTTTTACTGGGATGTTAACGTGTTTGCCGACCTGTTGTTTTGCCCTGTGGACAGTCTGCTCCCATGTACCAGTACCTGGAGAGGAAGCTGTTCAGAGACGCCTATCAGATCGCCTGTCTGGGGGTCACTGACATGGACTGGAAGGACCTAGCCATGGAGTCGCTGGAAGGGCTGGATTTTGAGACCGCAAAGAAGGTGAGGAGCAGTTTCCTATTTCGCGGGGGTTGCTGCGTCTGACCTCCTGCGATCTGTTTGTTTGCTGCACATTTTCCAGGCTGAGGGTGCTAAGCATATCCTGCCATTCACGGGGTCATCCTGTCTAGGATTGGAATGTAAAATCTGCTGACATTAGTGAGCAAAGTGTCACAGACACAAAAACACTGGCAACTCGCTGACACACACACTCCACAAACAAAAGTAACCCATTCATACACTCCGATAAGGCCAGTAACAGCTAGGCAAAACACGACAGCTGTTTGTATGCATGATAGTAGCACACAAGTGACACAATCCTGTAGCTGTAGTAACACACATACATCCGAGAGGTTATATGCTTTCAACATTCATGTAAACAACTAGTACAAATCTAAGCATTCTGACAAACCAATTGTCCAATGAATACATTCATCTTTAGCTGCAACAATTCTAATATTCACGTGTGAAAAGATGCAATAAATACACATTACTGGCTTTCCTGGTCAGGGACAATTGAGCCTTAGGGCATGTCTCGTTGGCCCTGGGTCCTCTGGGCTTATATTGCCACCTACCTACCTGTGAGGTAAGTGGCCTAGCTCAGACACAGCCCATTGAATTAAATGTCTCCGATTCCTTGCTTTAGAAAACTCTTCTTCAATACATAGTGGGATCTCAGTCCACGCATTCTTTTCTGAAAAATCCCCCCGATCAGGGATTTTAACCATCAGTTGTATAGTTTCTGATACTATAATCACCTGCTTCACTCAATGTCTTTAATTTGATATCCTTACCAGGCATTTATACGCGTTAGAGATCTGCGCTACCTGGAACTCATCAACAGCATCGAGGTAACAGAGTAACCTAATCCAATGTGATTGCTATATATATATAATCTAACACTGTTTTTTCCAGTGATTTTCGGGTTAATGGCGATCTTGGTCACCCCTGTTATTCTGCCAAAATACAGACCTAGACAGGAGAGGTCAAAGTGCCCCCCGAGGAGCTGGGATTAGGAGCGGCACACTTTGTTGTGCAGATTTTCCCTTTTCCTTCCTGTCCCTGTTTTTGCCGGTCCGACTGGATTACATCATTTTTGAGATTAGTTGATATTAATTTATTTTTCCTATGATCCAATGATAGCCATGATGCCGAGTGGATACAAAATGACCTACTTGCTTAAGGACATGCATTGCTCTTCTTTCTGTTTTACATATATTTGTATTTCCCATCTTCTCTTTTATACGTGGTGTAAGTTAGGTGTCGTTTTTGCTTATAGTAGGATTTTTTTTTTTTTTAGACAAAGGGGCTTAATGTAAATGGGACTCGGAGGGTTTATATCCATCTTCCATGAGCGCCTGGTGCATGAGAAGCTGTGCTTCGCCCCTCATCATGATTTATAACTTAACACGTTACTTGTCATTCGTTTGGTGGGTTGGCAGTTTATACTTGTTGGGCTTTTAATAAATTCCATGTGCTACATGTCGGCCCCCCGTCCCAGTCTGTCCCTGACCCCCGGTGCTGCACAATGCTGCTTTCACTCACTTCCAGGTGATACCACCCAACACATCTGGCGTGAGATTCCCTTGCAAGGTGTTCAGTCTGCGTTCAAACATTTCATTAGTGTTTGCAACGATAGCCAAGTCAATGCATGTGATAAAGGACTTTAGGAGTGTTCTAAATAATAAGGGTTGTCCTTAAACCCATTAATGACAACCTATCAGTGCCTGTACGTGTATGGGCTTTGTTGTGAAGGGGTTAATATATAAACGCCAACGGGATGACCTGCCATCCTTGAATATTCTCGATGCCCTCCTTACGTGAAGGCCAGGAAGTCTTGGATAGCAGTTTGTGAAGAGATGATTTATATTTACTATTTGATAACTAAATTAATAGAAACTACCACCTAAAGGTACATCGTGGCCCGTATATGAGCTTTAATGCATATTATGACTTGCAATAAATGTTTTTTTCTTCCATGGAAATGCTCAGAGAGATTCCTCAGAATCCTCTCTATACATTTAGCCCGTTTCCCCAATTCCCGGCTCCGGTCCTTTGCAGAAGATGCATTTGGCTGAACACATCTGCTTAAAACTGCACAATGTACAAAGTCCTCTCCTCAATCCAGCTCCAGGGCTCGCCCCGCAAGCTTTCCAGGGGGTCCTCGCTTCTTTTTTGCCAACAAGCACTTTAATATGCATTCATGTTTTGTGAGGCTGTTCGGGGAAGCAGAATGAATGTAATGGTGTAACATTAGCAAGAAATCCCATTAAAATCACTGTTTCAGAGCATGATTTTGCATCCTCTGTTCCAATAATCCTCTTGAAACAAGCAAAAGCAGAGTAGAATTACAGTATAAACTTTTATTACGACTCGGGTCTCCTCTCCAGGCATGGACAAACAAAAGCCCTAAGTGGTCCTGAAAGCTTGCACTTTACTTCTGCTCGGCCAATGAAGGCACCATCCTGGCTTTACTTGTATACATTACTTCTGATCTCCTTGGAGATTTAATTATTTAATAAGCTAAGCACAGGTTACCCGCTCATCTTTTAGTTTATTGTAATTGTTTGATTACATTTTTCAAGAACATCTTGCCACTTCATTTGCAGGAGCGGAAAAAAAGAGGAGATGCCAGTGACGACCTGTTCCTGGCGGATGTGTACGCTTACCAGGGGAAGGTCCACGAAGCCGCCAAGCTCTATAAGAAATGTGGGCATGAGAACCGGGCACTGGATATGTACACGGACCTCCGAATGTTTGAGTACGCCAAGGTAAACGCAAACACACGTATAAATTAGGATATAATGCAAGTGTTGATTGTGGAAGTAGTCCAATGGTAGTTAAAGTTGATTGCTTCTATTTGGAGTCCCTATACTTTTATTCATGGAACTACGGGATGTAATTAAAGTGATTTAAACCCCCACTAGTCATTCCTAAACCAATCTAACTCAGCCAACGAAGCCACAGTATTTAAATATGTGGTTTTCACCACTAACAGTAAGGTGGACAATGTTCCAGGTCCCTCACTTTTTTTATTATTATTGCGGATTTTGTTATTTGCCTTCCCGTTGGCGACCTGTCCTGTTATGTACTTTTGTTTAATTTCATGGAGGAACAGACAAGCAACAGATACAATAAAAAGCGATTTCTTAATAAGCTGATTTCTCATCTTCAGGAGTTCCTGGGATCTGGAGACCCCAAAGAGACTAAGAATCTGATCACAAAGCAGGCTGATTGGGCCCGAAATATCCGAGAACCAAAAGCAGCAGCTGAAATGTACCTGTCCGCTGGAGAACACTTGAAAGCCATAGAGCTAAGCGGAGACCATGGCTGGGTGGAAATGTGAGTATCCAAACAGATCGGTTGTCTGTGTAATTGTGTAATGTGCACAGAGTGGAGAGTGGAGGGTGCATGGAATGGCCAACCAGCAATGATTGCTGCAGTCAACTCTATAATGTATAATTAAAATTATGGAAAAAACGCTGCTGTTCCGTGTACTATTCTCAATGTAACGCTCCCGAGTGCACAAACTCCTCACAGAAATTAAGTGAAATTTTAAAGAATATTTTTTTTTCTTAATTGTCAAGATTCCAAAAGCAGGCACTGATAGGTTGTTGCAGAACAAACAGAAAAAGTTTCAAAGATTTACATGCTTTTCAGATTTGAGAGTGCAATTAATGTTTTTTGTTTATGTGGATCAATACCTTCATATCAAAGAAAGACCAAAGTATGATGGTACGGGTGTTTTCTACTGTATTTTTCTAAACTGCTGCTGGGTACGGCCGCTGGTTTGGTTCACTTGGCCACATACTGCATGTAATTTAAGTGGTAGAACACCTTTTTTCTCCCAGTCCTGCACTGTTTGTAGCATTCAATATATATGAATAAAACCCCACTGTTACCGAGGTCGATTTAATTTGTAAAACTAGTAGGATTTGAGAAAAAAAGTGTCACCCCCACATTTTTCTAGCTTATATACTGATAGAAACATCTAGAAATGCCTTTGTATTTTATATACTTTCGTATGGTAATTATATACCCATGCAAGTTACCTCTTTTCCAAGCAAACCAAAACTGGAAAACTAAACTCCCCAGTTTAATTAACTTAGTTGCCTTCGCTTGAAGCCTTCCAAGTTGTATAATAATTTTACGGGGCCTCCTTAGTTTGGCAGGTTGAGTGTTAAACGCAGCCTTCCAATGTACATTGTTACACTACTGCAATAAACACATTTAAGTCGGGATAACGTCATGGCAGGTTTAGTGCCGGTGTTCCCAAGGGCCCGGCTAACTTAACGGGGCTTCACAAATAATGGTCTCCCATGTGAGTTTGGTGAGTGAGACAGGACATGGTGCTGACAGGGACACCTGCTCGCCGGGCACATGTTTAGGACTTTGTTTTAATGTAGCTTATAAATTACCTTCAGCTGCTCTTGATTTCCGGCATTTCAGTTTTTTCCCTCCCCATCCAACAATCACAGCGGTAAAGAGCCGAGTGCAGGGCTGTCTGCTGGCCCTTTACCTTCACAAACATGAAAACAAGTAGTAGGAAACTGTTTCGCCAAGCGTTGGAGAGAACAAATGGGATATTGTCCAGATGTGCGTGATATCATATTGGTTATCTTTAGTCCTTTGTGTTCGCTCCGTACCTGCAGGAAGTCTAAATAAACGGGGGAAGCAGGAAGCAGATATCCAACCGCCCGAGTCGGACCTTTCCGGTGGAGCGCTGCTTCTGCTCATCTTTTCCACATCTAACGGAAGATTAGCAGAGATGCCACCAGCCCTTTGTTCCTCAGTCTATTTAAGACTTTAACTGTGCCTGTGAAGTTAATATGTCTTAAGCCCCCAACTTTCACCCTTGAGTTTAAAAGGTGACACATATTAAATGGGATATTCACCAAGATGTCCTCTCCTGCATCTGTCCTGAAGTTTGTGATTGAACTCTGTAGTGTTCCTCAACATCTTGATAGGTCTATCTAGGGTTCTGCAGGGTACAGCTGAACAGGACGACCTCTGCTTTCTAAGGCTTTCTAAAGCCGTGGAACCGGGTGAAGTAGCGGGTTTGTAAAGTTCTGGTAGGATTGGTCAAGTTTTGGTTACCTACCTTGGTATGAAACACCTAAAAAAATAATTGCGAAAGCTTTTTTTGAGGTTCAAAGATCAAACCTCTGTTTGAGCTCTTCTACCATGGCAGCTACAGCGAGACGCAAAACTGCATTCCTGGCTTGTCTTACAGGTAACTTCACCGAAGGCACTCTCATAGTGAGATTTATACGCCGCGCTGCTTTGGCACTGCTTGCTTAATAGAAAGCTTGGCCGGAAAAGAATTTATTACCCGTGATTAACAGCCGTTTATATTCTAATAACCCTCACTGGAAAAGCAAGCTCCTAGTTGAGTCCTTTCCAGAGCTTGCTGCAAATCCTTCAAGTTTCCAATATCTCTGTGACAACAAACAATGACATTATGAAGACTAAGTAATAAAACAATAGTGATAAACGTCTGATTGTTCCTGGTCTACAATAGTAGGTATGTGTTGTACCCGTGCCCTGATACTTCTGTGCAATACAGGAAAAAAAAATATTTTTGTGGGTTTCTTTTTAATTATTTTTTTATGGGGTAAGAAAGATTTTTAGAGCTCGCTCTGCCCATAAAAAACATGATAGATTTAAAGGTGATTTTGAAGGTCTATTAAATTGAACAGCGTGTGTCTAGATGGGGCTTAGGGAGAAATACATGCTCTGAGGTCTTTTTTGGGCTCACTGGGGACCCTTTAAAAGGGTTGTGTAAGGGCTCTCACCAGTCCAGTTTAAAAGCATGAATCTAGGATGAGACCAACGACGAATTAAGGTCTGGTCTTTACCCCAGGAAGAGTATCACACTAGATGAAACCGTCTTATCTGCCGTCAAATTCGGTTTCTATGTGATGTGCATCGTTTTCTTTCTGTCTCTCATGTCCTTATCTATATTCTCTCCGTTTTACCTCCTACCGGTTCTGAATGTTATTTTTGCTTGTATATTTGGAGAAATAAGGCATTGTTTTGTTAAGCAGTTGGACTGGGGAATTAGTTTTTTCCCCTTGGAATTATTTTTTTCCCCTGAAATCCCGCAATTGCTGGATCATATCTTTCTACGCCTCCTAGTTGCGTTGGTTACTTTAAGGTAGGTACTGTGGTCTTTATACGATAAAAACACCATGGGTTCCTGGCTCAGAAGGACCCCTTTGGATTACCACTTTATTTATTTTTTTATAAAGCGTTTTTCTTCATACAACTTCCGCTGTACATCCAGCTATAGGAAGTTTAGACATTAGCAGAAGCGAGAGGCTCATGGCGTACAAGTATCTGGATCGCTTCCATTTAAGCAGACCATGTTGACCATGAATTCCATCTGCTATTCCTCACTCGACAGCATTGCGTTATTGGTCCGGCAAGCATTGAAATACTGGACTGGAAAAGTAATTCCGAAAACAAACTCTCCTCTTTCTCATTTCTTGGGTAAACATTTTTGGTTCACGTCGGAGACTAATTATTTCTGTATCGTGGTATTCTCAATATTATCCAAAGAACAGCAAAAACCAAAACGTGATCAAGATCGAACATGAAAAACAAGGAAAAATGTTAATGACCAGAAATACATGTACTATAATATAACATACCAAGTTTTACAACTTCTCCCAACTTAAGCTGCAAAATTAACTGAAAGCACAAAAATCCAATAATACATATTTATTTTCAAGCAAATCGATGTTCATAACAAAGTAATGAGAGAGGAATTAGATTTCTAATGCTAATGGATGATTGATAGCTGCTAAGACAGCACCATCCACCTTACGTTAAATGCCGTTTATCAATTATAAATTGTATTTTTGCCTTTTATTTGGGACCCTCTGACTGTATCGTCTTATTGATGTCCCTTTCATGACAGGCTCATTGATATTGCGAGGAAGCTTGACAAGGCAGAGAGGGAGCCTCTGTCCAAGTGTGCTTATTATTTCAAGAAGCTGCAGCACCACGGATACGCGGCTGAGACATACTTGAAGATTGGAGACCTCAAATCGTTGGTCCAGCTACACGTTGAGACACAGCACTGGGAGGAGGTAAGGAGCTTCCGGAGGACATCTAGGTGTCCAGCCTTTATATCCAGATACAGGCACAATTGTCAAAAGATGTAGCATTATGTGAACAATTGTCCTGTTCCTCCTATTGTATGCTGCATTTAAAAAGTTGGGATTATAGACAAAGCCAGGCTGGTTGGAGACCTCTGATCCAGACTGTAAAGAGTCTATATTTTCTTTTCTCTTTAGGCCTTTTCATTAGTAGAAAAGTATCCAGAATACAAAGATGAGGTCTACGTCCCATACGCACAGTGGCTGGCAGAGAATGACCGATTTGAAGAAGCACAAAAGGGTGAGAAGAAATTCTAGAATTGTTTTGATTTAACCGCTCAGAATCTTTGCCCTCTCTCTGAAATGTCATGGCTGCTTCTAGCAGCTACAGGAGATATGGTGAACCATATGTTGTTCTTCTCTCCGCAGCTGTGTTGACACAGGGAAAATCCATATATCTCATGTCGACATGCTGGTTTTCTTCTGCAGTTTTACATCTCTTCTCTTTGACTCTTTTCTCACTCAGCCTTTCACAAAGCCGGGCGACAGGGCGACGCAGTCAGGGTGCTGGAGCAGCTCACCCATAATGCCGTCGTGGAGAGCAGGTTTAATGATGCTGCCTATTATTATTGGCTGTTGTCCATGCAATGTCTTGATATTGCACAAGGTAAGGAAAGAGTCTAAAACTGTGGAATATGTGGTGTGAACAAACTCTTCTTCTGCTGCTCCTTCATCCCTTCCTTCTCCCTTTCAAATGAATTATTACTGTACACAACACAGTTGTGTGTTTACATTAAAAAAATAATTTAGATATTGCTGATACACATAACTCACTAAAGTAAAAAGTTGGAAAAATATGACGTAATCGGACAAGGAAAGAAATAACAATTTGAGTGTTTTGTTTGTTTAGCCTCCCTATTTATTTACCATTTACTGCTATAGCGATAAACTTAACTATACGTTTATTTATCAAGACTTCTCTTTAATGTTTATATTTTGTAGCTGTAGTCCATGGTCCCTGAAACAATGTGGTCCAACAGAAATTATGTATCATTAAAAAAAAGGCTTTGAGCAAAGAAGTTACATTTTACACCATTAGCTAGGATGATGTTTTGTGGAACAGCATCTTTAATTATTATTGTTCTTCATTCCCTTCTCTAGAAAATGTTCAGCAGCAGGATGCCATGCTTCCGAAGTTTCACCACTTTCAGCATCTGTCTGAACTGTACCACGTGTACCACTCCATCCAAAGATACACAGTTGAGTCGCTATGGGTTATGGATATAAGATGGGGCGGTTTACATTGTTTGGAGGGGAAGTACAACAAACATTTAGTCTTCAGGGGGGTATTTTCTGAAATGTGAAGTTATTATTTCTTATTGCATGTTAGTAGCTCCAGATATAAAATCTTATCTACAGACTTAAATAAAAGACTTCACAGATCATTAAATCAGGTCTGCGACCCACATGATTTTTAGCATCAGTTTATTAAAACTGCTTTTGGTTTTAAGAACAGAAATATTCATTAAAATCGTGGATAGAATGTTTCTATCGGACATATTGTAAGACATATTTTCAGATTGTTGGGCGATAAGCCTTGCTTAATAAGCGCTATTCACATGTCTTGACATGACTCTTTCAACCTCTGTGTGTCATTTCAGGATGAGCCGTTCAGTTCCCACCTTCCAGAAACACTTTTTAACGTTTCTAGGTTCCTTTTGCACAGTCTCACCAAAGAGACTCCGCTGGGCATCTCCAAAGTGTATCCTTCTGCAGTGACAGCTCAGAAGAGACAGATGATTTCGAGAGTGTATTAGATGCTACCCATATCAGTATATTCCTCATCCCCGCATCCTTAATGTAGTTTTACCCTTTCATCAGGCCCCAGAGACTACTTCTGCTGCCCTGCCGTAGATGGTCCACAGCAGAGTCCTCTTTCTGGAATTAACCAGCGATTTAATAATTGGGACAAATGCCTGCATCATGTCTTTTAACGTAAAATTATGTAAACTTTATAGGAGCGCACCAGTCTATCAGCAGTCACTAACTTTTAAATCATATTATGGGTAAAGCCTCAATACTCCCAAATAAGCAGAATTTAACGTAGAATTTAAGTGCATGTCACCTAAACTGTAAATTCTTCCACATCACCCATCCAGAAAAAGTATAATACAAAAACAAAATGTTTCTATATAAACGCAAAATCACTGCAAATTTAGTTTTTATTCTGGTCGTTTGATGATGGTACAGTTGCCAACCCACAGTTAAAATGTTAACTTTAATTCTAAAAAATGCATTTTTTTTCATTTATAATGTGTGATGTTGTTTTATGCCACCTTCTAGCAACCTTAACTTTTGTCACTAGAAATATTTTGTACACCCTGGCGAAACAGAGCAAAGCCCTGAAAGCATACAAACTTGCACGGCATGTGTACGAGCGGCTACAGGGTTTGAAAATTCCCAGCAGATTCCAGGAGGCGGTTGAGCTTGGGAACATCACCATTCGATCGAAACCTTTTCATGACAATGAGGTAAGTTTCCACCTGGGTTTGATTCCTTTAAAATAAACACTATAAGACGCCATTTTTATACAATACTATACACGGAATAGTGGTGTGTGAGCTGGGTAGTGGCCTACAGCTTCAGATGTTGTTGAGCGATGGAAGGGCTTGGATGTAACCAACTCCACGTGACAGCCCATCATATACTGGGTGCAGAAGAAGTGTCCTCTGTGACTTTCGTTAAGCAAATTGAGCTCACTTTCTGGTATTTTGGATGTTCAGTAAGGTGGAGATATACACATGTTCTCAAGCTGCCCCCCTGTAGCAACACAGACAGGTTTAGGGACTATTTTCTACTGCAACTAAGCCTTTCATCCCATCAACTCCCTCTATGTGTGTCACTGGACCACAGGCTACAATTAAGCAGCCCCGGAAAAATACAAATTAGAAAATGACATTATTTCCGGACAGGTTTTGGGACAAATACTGTTGAGGATGTGTCACTATGTTCAGGAGAAAAGGTGGAACATTGCCTCTTTAAGGATCCCATAACTGCTGGGCCAGATTTCTAGTATCCACAAATAGGCTCAGTGTTTTAAGTGGGATAATCTACAATCTAAAACATCTGTTGAACAGCACGTTAAACCAGTGTATGGAGCAGCTCATGAGAACCGTGGAATGCTTGTAGGCCTTTTATAGAACATACAGGTCCTATAAATAGACCAGCGAGCGTCTGAACAAATTATTAATGGACTATTGTATTAATGCCAGAATGGTAACAACCGGGAACCTCTAAGATCAATGTTTGGGAACCATGGCCACATACATATAAATGATTACGGAGCATATAAGATCCCGTTCCAGTGTATCGGAGGCAACATAAGAGGTCTACTTCAATTTCATGTTACTTGTGGTGGCAACGTTGGAAGGCCATTGTCGTGAGAGTTTGTGCAGCACAGTAGCCTTCAATAAAGTAGCTTTAAGGGGTGAGTGTAAGTGCGTCTAATACAGGCTATGGGCGACTGTGGCGTATGATTCTTGACATCAATACTGAAAGCGCTGCTACAGAAACTGCTTTTTTATCACATAAAGAGCATGTTTCCAACTTTAATACATGTGCCAAGAGGTAAGCGTCCCCGTAAATTACGTTTTTATACCAGCAATAGCTACAGTAAATCTAGTGTGATTTAGTCCTCTAAAAGAGACACATGTCCAATGTAGGTCCCAGTTAGTTGATTATGACTGTTGTATAGATGGCTTGTCACCCTGATTGTTTTCATGATATCTGTAGTTTTTAAAGGGAGTTGCGATAAAACGCTCCCCTGGTACAGATATTCTCTGAGCTCTAGCAGGAACATTAAATCACTACCATCATTACGCTGTCCAAGTGTTAACATAATGGAAAGAGTTAATTTCCTTGCAGAAGTGCACATCTGTTTCAATTAAGTATCCTTGAATGCCAGAGGCTTACAAATGCTTTCTTAGGCCATTAAAACCCAGGAATATTGGCAAAGTAACAAGTGTCTCCTAGCAAAGTAAATTCAAAGCTCCAAGCCCGTAGCGTTCCAAACGCCAGACACGTCTCGTTTATCTTGTAACTTTCATTCTTTTCTTTTATAAGCTCAGTCAGACCTCCAACAGTCACCGGGTATGCAGCTGCTTATGAAATACGTCCAACGGGACCTGTCAGCTTTTTCAGTTAGAAGAACTCCAGGGTTCTTTCCAGATAACTATCGATAAATGGTGCCGTGACATTCTTTCCCGGGGAAAACCTTCTAGCTTTCTGTCAGGACCTCTAGAACTCGACTATAATCATCAAAAATTGATGATGGGGCTTAACAGTTCAGCAAAGTGCAAGTCTTAAAAGACTTGACGCAGTACAATAACGACATGTTTTCAAACAAAATGTTTGCATGCTTTTTAACAAAAGGGGTGAGGGAATGTGGAATGTAGTAGAAGTTGGGTTCATTTCACATTTATGGTCCGACAGCTTGCTTGATGATTCGTCCACTTGGGTAGCTTGGCACCAAACTCCCGTGACAACTCCTGTGCAACCAAGTAAGATTTCAGGATCCGTTCTTTGGGCACAAAGTAAAATTTCAAAAGTAGAGCCTTTATTTATATTCTGGTAACCCGATGAACCCAGGAAATTAATAATTTCTTGGATTAAGCACCAGAAGTAACAAACCCCTTAGCATAACCACATGTCCATCTTATTATAATAAACAAGTCTTTTAAATGGTTTCTTTGTCTTTTAGTATTTAATTTAAAATTCTGGTCCTCCTGTAGAAAAATCTCGAAAATTCTAAGCTATTTATTGGCAATCCTCTCGATAGGAAATGACTTCTACGTAATTTCCATTTTGACATAATTTGCCAATTTCCACCATTCAGAAGTTGCACCGAACTATGAAAAGCACGCGTTAGTGACATAAATTGTGGATTGCAATCCAAATAGAAAGTTCACATTTAAAAAAATAAAGAAAATAGCCTGCCGTTCCGTGAGCGTCTGTTATAAGAGTGATTTTATCTTGTAAGCCCTATTTGTAAGGTATAAGTTATAATGGGTAGATCCGTGGCTCCTAACCTTTCGAGGATCAGGACCCGTTTCTGGCCTTGGAACTTGGTGATACTGGATGGCCATCTCATGGAGTAAGATTGGTGGTAAATGTTCTACAAGACACTTGACGTTCAGAAGAAGATTTGAAGCTCAAGCACAAATCTATCTGTTTGCCACCTGACCATCGGGGAAACCAACCTGGAAGTTGACTGACTGTCTTTTCCATCTACAGGAGCTGGTCCCTATGTGTTACAGATGCTCCACTAACAATCCATTCCTGAACAACTTGGGCAATGTTTGCATCAACTGCAGGCAACAGTTTGTTTTTTCAGCATCAACATATGGTGAGTAAGCAAATGCCATGAACATGGAAGGTCAGCAGTGAACCATCAGCATGAGCATTACAGTGGTTGCCATGGTGACTGCACAACATATGAGTCTTTGCTGTAGAGGTTCTCTGACTATATGTCACCCCATGTATCTTCTTGGATTTATCGATCCTGTATTGCCCCATGCTTCTCAGAAACAACGGGATATTTTACAGCCTCCCCTAACTTCTTGGGCATGAGGGGATGGGATGCAGTGTGAATGGGGCACTTCATTCACCCACACGCAGTAGACAGAGAGACGTAATCTTAAAAGTAATTACAGGCCATCGATTTAATCCTATTCTAATCTGCACACAACAGAGCTCATTTAGCAGACAGATTTGTGAATATTGTTGGAAAGGATTTGGAGTAAAGCTGAGGGAATTTCCTTGTTCTCCTTAAAGGGACAGCTCCAATTAAAGTAAAGGGAAACGACGGCAGCCTTTTCTCTTCCCCGCTCCTACCTGCTCTTTTGCTTGACCTTCACTCTTAAATGTTCTCATGCTCCTTATATCTCTTATTGCTTTGTCTTGATCACCCTCACCTAATCGAGTCTACTTGTCATGCAGTATTCTCCCACTACTGCTATATTTACAATAAAGCCTTAGCTTAACAGTGACTTAATGACGCCTAACTGCCTTCAATGTGCGTCAACTCTCGTTATTCAGAAGTGCTGCCTCTTGTTGAATTTTACCTGGAGGATGGGATCTCTGATGAAGAGGCCGTGTCACTTATTGACCTAGAAGCACCCAGAAGCAACCCAAAGAAAGATAAATGGCAGGAGACGTCCTCTGCTGGTATCCTTGGCAAATGAACTCTCTTAGGGGTAATGAAGCTATATGATTTTATAGAGTTACGCATGCACATATAAGCAGCTGTGACAAGGGTCATATAAATGACCTGCTAACGAGAGCTTAATGTTAGGGTGAGTGGGGGCATCTTTAAGTAGACCAGTGATTAAAATCCCATATGTATGCAGGCACATGTATATAACCATATAAGCCTAAAAGAAGATGGAGCCTTTGGTTGAAGGCCATTACTTTTTGGGGGGGCCAACATGGACAAATATGGAACCTCAAAAGTATCTTTTTATACTACCCCTCTACATGTTTTTCTATGTTGGCCCAATAAAAGGTGTTACTTTAGCCTGGATATTCTGTGATGTCACTAGAAAACACATATGGATTATTTGCTGGCACTTACCATACGGTAAGTGCTTCTTGGGTCTTGTTGCCATTTGATACAAATGCCACGTACCTCTAATATAAGCCCTGTTGCCACTTTCACTCCCCAAAAAACAATAAGGCATGTAAATCAGTATAATAACTGAAATAGAGAAAAATACAAAATACATTATGGTACCCGTGCGGCTCTTTTGGGGGTGAGGGCAGACTGACAGTTCTAGTTGTAGTCTAAATTACTTACTGAAACACATAAGCTAGCTACAAATGTCAGGCTGGCACAATAACATCTCGATATAACAATGCTTAGCTGACTAACTTTACCAGGAATCAAGTGTGGGCTATGATGTCAAAACCCAGCACCCCTCTTATTACCCCTTTTCTGTTGCGGGTCAATGGGGGAAATAAATATGTTCTGGAACCCTTTGTTTTGGCCTTTATGAGACAACCAGACACACAAACCCTGAGGCTGGAGGAAGAAGAAGGAGAGATGGATGATGATCCATTTACTGCAAAGTTAAGTTTCGAGGTGAGATTGCTTTTAAAATGAATCACCACTTTATATGCTTACAGAAAGTACACGTGGCTAATAGTGACTAATATAAATATTACTGATATATTGCTCAGCTTACAGGCTGCAATATTAATTACGTATTAATCGCATGGTATTGCATATACATACATACATATACATACAGTGGTGTACTTGGCTATGAGAAGCTTTGATATGAAAATGAATCCGGGATATTATACATATATCCTGCACAAGAAGGCTACCGACTGGCTAACAGTGATTAGTCCTTCACCTAGAAATATCGTCTGTAAGTGTAATGTGCTCGGTCTTTTTTAGCAAGGCGGCTCCGAGTTTGTCCCTGTGATTGTGACCCGAGCTGTCCTGAGGTCAATGAGCAGAAGAGACGTCCTCATCAAGCGCTGGTCTCGGCCCCTGAAGTGGCAGTATTTCCGATCCTTGCTCCCCGATGTCTCTATAACAATGTGTCCCACCTGCTTCCAGGTACACCAGATTAGTCATTTCAGGACACTGTCCTTCAGAACGATTAGAAATATTACAATTTCCTGTTTTAGAAGGACGGCAGCAAATTAGAAAAAGTCTGCCAGGGGCTGTTGTGAGACGCATATTAAAGGATAATCTGCTCCTTGCTGACCAGGGCAGAATATTCTCAGACACTTTACTCACAGAATGACCAGGGCTTTTTGTTGTTTCAGTGATAATCGAGAGATTGCATCTGGTAAAACCTAGAAGGTACACGCGGTAGGTGCTTAGCATGATGCTGAGTGGTGGTCTCTAGTAGGAAGCGTGTAGATGCTATGGTACATCATGCGTGTTACAAGACAGTTTGCCAGTGACTTTCTGTTTAATATAACTATGGAAACATTTTTCTATCTTACGCTTAAATATGTATAATATATATATTACCGTATAACTTTCAGCGCAGTAGTGGGGGTTACACGCCCTGTGCTTATAAGTGGAATATCGTTTAAAGTTTATATAGGATCCAGTAACCTCAGGTAACCTTCTAATAGGAAGGGATTAGGAGTCTTAGGAGATGTTTTCTTCAGTCGTCGTGGAGGAGACAAACAAATGGCTTATATTATATATATCTGCAGTCCGTACATCCATTGTACGTAACGCTACGTGTTTGATACCCTTTTATTTGATTAGTAATTACCAGGCCACTGATTATCACTGAGTATTCAGTAATCCCCTGTAACTACATAGATACAGGCACGGGTTTCTGTTATGTCCCTTTGCTGTTCCGAATTTAAGTTCAGTGGCACCATTATGGATTTTTTAATTAAATTGTATTTGACATTCTTGTTTCTTGCACCAGATGTTCCACACAGAAGACTATGAACTGCTGGTTCTGCAGCACAACTGCTGCCCGTACTGTCGGAGACCCATAGAAGAGTCCACGCTGTGATATGATCACCTACGCCATCAATAGAGCCGTCACGCTGCACCTCCAATCCATAGCCAACAATCCATAACAATAATCCAAGAAAAGCTATAGGCAATATGATTGATATTGTTTGAAACACATACTGTTTATTATCCTTAGTAATAATATACAATGAATTATCCCATATAGAGCTGAGCAAATCTTTCATGTTCTTGTGATTCAGAACCGAACGTTGTCATATTGTGTTCTACACAACCCTACGTGCATTTTATGTCGAGATCCACTTTTTTTTTTTCACGTAATCGAAGGGACAAAACATAGATGAGTTGACATGTTAAGAACTAGGAATGGCCATATTTTAAACCAACTCCTGATCTAGATCTGTAATATATATATGTGTGTCTAGACTTTTTTCTAGAACAGGGGCTTGGGGTTTAGCTATGTCAATAAAATGGTTAAAAAATATATAAAATACAACGGCATATATTTATACAGCATATATATTTATATTTATACACAGAACCAAGGAAGCAAATATTCAAAGTTAATTAAAAAAAAGTTGCAAAAGTACAATCTTTCCAGATGTGTTTTATATGTATTTTTTCCATTAATTTTGTATTGTTGTTATTTTTATTGACATTAAAGGCAATCAGTAATTTAGTAGAATTTTGTTTTTCTTTTTGCACTGCATAGTGTAATATTTCATTGGGGTACGGACATGTGCAGAGCATGTTGTTAAAACTGTACATTTAAAGGGATACTACAGTTCCCCATTTTAATGCATATTTTAATGCCATTAACCATGAAATGTGTAGAAATCACATGGATTTTTTGTTTCATTTTCCTCCACCCCCAGCTGCCTCTACTGAAAGCGGAAATCTACTTAAGTACACGTCATGCACACGGCTGAAGAGCAGATAGCATAGATGTGATTGGCTGCTGCTAAACTCAAAGTACATGAGTACAACACCCAAAATCTACTCTAATATGCTTTTTACTCACATATATGATCATTTCTATATTCCCTGTTGAGAATATGAGCCTGTGTCGTCCACGGAATGGTTTACAAAACCCACATATGTTCGTGCAATTTCATGTGTATGTTTATGTACATACATTGTGCGATTTAGAGTCTGATGTAGCATGCCTCAGATTTATGCACAAACACATTTACACAAAGGGACCTGGTGTGGATCGCTTTGTTTTTCAGTTCTGCATTAACCTGCCTCTTATAACTAGAGGGATGAGCAACTATTTGGGTTAAAGAGCCTTGGACGGCTCCCTCCATCATTCATTACATGTCTTTAGGGGCTGTGCTCTCGGCTTCAGGTTGTGGAAGTGGTGCTTGGCTCCGTCCTCTTCTCCTCCCCATGGAAGAGACCTCTAGTGAAGAGAGTCAGAATGTGTAGGGGGAGGAATAAGCCAGAACAGCTATATACCCATCAGAACTCTAATCTCTTACTTGATTAACAAGATTAGTGACTCTTATCTCTTAAATGCTTTGTGGCCAATAATTAGAGCCACTTTCTGGACCCTTCAGCCTGCCCTGGGATTGCACACAAAAACTGGAGGCAGACACAAAAATATCTGTTTCATTAACAAAAAGGCTAAATTGAAGAATTTTTCAAAAACCCATCTTAGAAGGCACTAAGTCTCTTTCTGATATAAGTCCCTCTGTCCTTCTTTCCTCCCCTGCTATCCCTTTTTTCTAGGACCCTGAAATATTTATTTGCTGCATATGAAGGTATCACAGTGTTCCACAGCCCTAAAAGCTACAACAATGTGTGTTATGTGTTATATATATATAAAATTGTGTATATGAAATACATTTTTTAAAAAAATATATGTTAACTCAGTTCCTTAAGTAGTGAAGAATAGATCTCGGTCACATAAACGCCTGAACGATATTCTTTCCTACGGATGCCTCTAATCACACCCCGAAAACAAAACTATATTTTGAAGTGGAATATTTCCTCTGTGAATCAATGGGCAGTCAGAATAATCCATGCATCAACAACATTTACATTGCAGAGTATTCTTATAAATACAATTTCTTGCCAAAAAATTAACTCAGTTTACTCTAAATTGCCACTTAGTATCTACAGCCATCACATGGCCTCCTACCTGCTTTGTCTGTTGGATGAAGGTTTCCCTGCATAGCAATTTCTAATGTATACACATGTACATTGCGATAAATTAACCCCTTAGGCACATCTGTGATATGAATAATAAATAACAAAACTGTTTTATCTAATTGCAACCCTCCTTTTTGTCCTCTTCCCCATTAAATTACATCTGTCTTATGAATTGGTGCCCCGAATAGAACTGTATATTCCACATGATGCCTTTCCTAATGCTTTGTAGATAATCATACTGTAGTCCTCGCTTTGGATACCCTTTATATCATCATTTATTGGCCTGAGAAGCTGCTACTTAAGATTTCAAATGGCTACTGCATTCCGGGTAAACTAGCCACCTTTTGCAAGACACGATTTCCCCAATCTTATCCCATTTGGCTCATAAATATAATGTGTACTTCTAACTATCCAAATGCATTACCTTATATTTATCAATACTGTTGCTTCTATGACCACGTTCCTTGTTTAAAAAGAAAAACAATTTTGAAACAAACTCATCATGAGCCATGGAATCTCATCTAATGAAGACACTTTATGTATGTATTTTCTCTTCTATCAGGTGGGAGAATGTATTCACTATACCATGAATAAACCATATGGCCCATTAAGTTCTCCTACATGGTCACACAGCTTTCTTCCTGACCTGGATTTCTCGGTGTCACTTTTAAATACACTTTCTTTCAGTGTACTTAACACAGAGACAGGTGTACCCTTAATACGTTTATGAGAAGCCTATTAACACTTTGCAACCTTAGCTTGGATTACAATGGTTATTTGAGTCTTAAATCCTTTGGTGCTGACACTAGAGTTGGCAGCTTACTCAAAGTGGCACGTTATAAAGACGAGGTGGCGTTTGCTCACTCTGTAGAGCGGCTCTAGCAGGAACACGAGCTTCTTAGGGGTCCCTAAGAGGAAGAAGAAACTCACACTGGTTTCTTTTTAGAGGGGAAAGGACTTTTAAGAGTTGCCACCATGAATGGAACAGAAGGTCCAAATTTTTATATTCCCATGTCCAACAAGACTGGGGTGGTACGAAGCCCCTTTGAGTATCCTCAATATTATTTAGCAGAACCATGGAAATATTCCATACTGGCTGCTTACATGTTCCTGTTGATCCTTCTTGGGTTTCCCGTCAACTTCCTAACTTTGTATGTTACCATCCAGCACAAGAAACTCAGGACACCACTGAATTATATCCTTCTCAACTTGGCTTTTGCCAATCATTTCATGGTCCTCGTTGGTTTCACTGTTACAATCTACTCCTCATTGCATGGCTACTTTGTCTTCGGACAGACCGGGTGCTACGTTGAAGGCTTCTGTGCCACACTTGGTGGTGAGTATCAATAAGTACAATGCGAATGAATTATCCCTTTGAGCTCAGGGTTTGGGAGAATCATCAAAAATCTTGTCGTTTTATTTGATGAATACGTACCGCACTTTTTATTTGTCAAGAAAGTAATCTCCACTTTATCACAATCCATAGTCATAGAAGTGCACAAAAATTTGTTAACTAATTAGAGAATCCTTTGATATATTATGAAATAGTCTTTAATGAGCTATTACAAGATCTAATAAGACTAGAACAAGGAAACTGGAAGCTCTGGTGGTATTGTAAAGATGACCTTGAATATAGATCTTCCTAGAATAGCCTTCTCCTCTCTTCTCACATCACTTTAAGGTATCCTAATGCTCCTGTTTGATGTTGCCAAATTTTGGGATTCCTACATACTCTGCTTCTCCTCTAACAGGTGAAATCGCACTCTGGTCCCTGGTGGTTCTGGCCATTGAAAGATACGTGGTGGTCTGCAAACCCATGAGCAACTTCCGATTTGGGGAGAACCATGCTATCATGGGAGTAGCCTTCACTTGGATCATGGCTTTGGCGTGTGCTGCTCCTCCTCTCGTTGGATGGTCCAGGTATGTCGTGAGCCAGAAAATAAAGCACCTACCTGAGAAAAGAATCTCCTTTTAATGAAAACAAAATCCCTAGAGTATAGATTATATTTGAATTTAGGCTGTTATTCAACATTTGCATGGACTTTGTCACCTAAGCCCTATACGTACTGAAATCTAATGCACGCTGGCGAGAAGAATTCTTTTAACTACAATTCTTGCCAACCAGCGCTTGCAAAGAACACAACAATTCCCAGCATGCACCCAACCCATTTCGGTTTGGTTGCCTAGTTTCTATTTTTCTATATCTGTGTAGTAAATCTTATTAATGCCTCTGAATATAGAAAATATTTTTTTTGTGAGTGCCCAAAACACCGATAGCATAATAAACCCCATAGCTAGAGTGAAGTCTATATCACATACTGCCTTGTATATCCTGGTGCCCATCATTTGGAGGCTGGTGGCCTTAAAGTGCCAGGGCTTTTTCATTATTATTCATGGTGAAGAAATCCAGAGGGGGAGAGGAGGTATGGATGACTGCCCAAAACACCCACTGCATAATCTCAGTCCGAAGTCGATTTCTGCCGGCAGTGTGTTAAAAATATTAACACAACAAATAGGCGTTTTTTTTTAATGAGCTTAGCTGATTAACATCAATTTTTATTTTTCGGAAAAAAGGTTCGTTTCAAAGCAAAAATGTAACAGCGCATGTGTTTGCTTTCTGCAGGTACATCCCTGAAGGAATGCAGTGCTCATGCGGGATCGATTACTATACTCTGAAACCTGAGATCAACAACGAGTCATATGTCATTTATATGTTCGTTGTCCACTTCATAATTCCTCTAGTGGTCATTTTCTTCTGCTATGGCCGTCTGGTGTGCACTGTGAAAGAGGTGAGCAGTTTCTTATTTTCCATCCTGGGATATGATTAATACTAATCACTGTCTCCATTCAGACTGTAAAGTGTACAGGGCAGGGATCGCCTTTCCCAATATATGTATATCGTACTCCGTCGTAGTATCTGTATGACTACTGTACTCATTGCAAACCCCCACATACCCTGCGCAAAAACTGCCATGAGGTGCACTGGTGTCACCAAATGTGCTCACATAATCAACATGCGCATACATTTTTAAGGGCAAATGCCCATTAGACAGAGAAAGAGGCATTGTGAAGTCCTGCGTTCCTGAGTCTCCTTGTCACATTCCCTCTCTCTCTGAGCTAGTTCACTTATTACTTATTATTATTACTTATTGATTTATATAGCGCCATCGTATTCCGCATGCACACTCCTACCGTCTTTTTCTCTTCCTTAGAGCCATAGAATTTGAGAGCAGATAAGAAATATTTGCTTCATCTAGCCTGACCATTTTTTTCTGCGATAAAAACCTTAAGCGCAGCTTGGTCCGGGACCTTGTCTTATAGTCATGATAGCCTTATGTCCATCGGATGACTTTCACTAGCTTTTATTTCTTTTTCTCAAAGGCTGCAGCTCAGCAACAAGAATCAGCCACAACCCAAAAGGCTGAGAAAGAAGTCACACGAATGGTCATCATCATGGTTGTTGGCTTCCTGGTTTGTTGGACGCCCTATGCAACTGTGGCATTCTTCATCTTCACCCACCAGGGTGCTGACTTTGGGCCAGTCTTCATGACAGTCCCTGCTTTCTTTGCCAAGAGTTCTTCAATCTACAACCCTGTTATCTACATTGTCCTAAATAAACAGGTACTACTTCCCCCCCAACACGATCACCCTTCTATCTACGCTCCTTTCCTTTCCATTGTATGTCTACCATCCTCAATACAGCCTCTTCTTCCCTGCCTGCTATCACTCTGTTTCACTTTCATGCTCTTCTACATTCCCACTTTATCCACTTACCTCACTACAACATTCATGCCATGGCTGGTCTTCACCTGATGTTACATGTTCTGATTTACTACGCATTCCCTTTTTTCTAAATCCATGACATTCATATTCACTTTCCATGATGTCTCATCATTTGGTCCAGTTATGAAGCCACATTTGTTCAAAGCCTTTTGAATGATGTTCCTTCTTCTTGCCCTCTCACCAATTTATTCTCCTACCTATCGTTTTTATATAACCCTAGCCCTTCCTAACCTCTGACTGTTTCTCCTAATATCTTCTGACCCTTAGGCCGATTGACCTTGTCCTTAATACCCAAGCTCATTCCAACTTCTACTCCAAACGCTGATGTTTTAGATGTTTAATCAATTTTCTTTTGAAATCTCACCATGCTTGTCCTGAACTTTGTCCTTCAATAAATGTCCACCCAACCCAGTCTCAGAATCATCCCTCTGCCAACCAAGACTACTGTTCTGCACCCAAATGCAAAACAAGAGTAAATGCTCTTCATTCTGTAACTCTTTTTTCCCCCCAGTTCCGTAACTGCATGATTACCACCCTGTGCTGTGGCAAGAATCCCTTTGGTGATGAAGAGACCTCATCTGCAGCCACCTCCAAGACAGAAGCGTCATCTGTCTCCTCCAGCCAGGTTTCTCCTGCATAAGATCTTCAACCAAGCCTGTCTCGGGATCCGCTGCCTCATACAGTTCAAACTACCCCGATTTCGTCAATATGTTGCTAAGGCGACGGATTTCACAGTGTAACCCTTAACCCCGCTTGCCCCGGCCCGCTGGAGGCGAGTGCATGTATTGAGCCCTTCGCTGCTGGAATGGACTCCATTACATTGCTTTTGCAATACTATGAGGTCCTTGGGGCAGCGAAGGGGTTCAATACTGAAAATAATGGCTGTACATACTTCGAGGCAAATTTCCCATTAGTTTAAATATTTTACCCAGAAGAACACAAGAGACTTTGGAAATGTCCGACTAGCCGTCAGTTTTGGGGTGACAGGATGATGCTGCTGTGTCTCTAGCCGGTTTGCCCCTCCAGTTTTACAATGCAACTGAAGGTTATTTTTGTAATATAATATCAGATCTCCAATCAGCTCCTTTCGTGAGGATAGACAGACCCTTCGCACAGAAACCCTGTAATAAAGAGCACTTTGCAAGTAAAAAAAACAAAAAAAAAAATCAAAATGTCTTTTTTTTATTATTATTAAGTTTTGAACCCTTCTCTGGGCTCTTAGCCCTCCGCGGGGTTAGCCTAGAGGGCTTCTCATTTAGAACCCAAGTGGCTTTGTTGGGTTGACATTGTATCTCTGCACCCCAAAATAATTTCCATCGATCTCTTAATAATTCAGAAAATCTATTATATATTGGAACAAAGTAGTTCTCTGGGGTGCCAGGGCTGTGGTCTTCAGAGGAATTGTCCCAGTGCTATACCCCTGGCACACTATCGAGCGATAGGGCAAGAAGAGGCCACCAAAGAGATGTGTTGGTAAAAAGATTTTTTTTTCCCCAAAAATGTTGATACAAAAATATTATTTCAAGCTAATGCATTTAGTCACATTGTGTGTAGCTGGACGGCTGTGACTCAACATACACAAGCAAACTATTAGACATCAGTGAGCAAAAAAGGCTTTGGTCAAAGAGCTCACAATCTAAGAGAATATAGTCCTATGTATAGTTCACTTTTATATTTATTAATACTTTTCTGTTTTGCTTCTCTCTCCAAAGACATGACTGTGACATTGCGGGTCCAACAAAAAACACACGGTGGGCGTCCTGTCTTCTTGTGAAGGATGGGTCCCAGTGGGGGGATTAACCAGTTTGCTGCTGGAGGAAACTGTAAGACAGACCCCCCCCCCCTTTCTAAACATAGCGGTTGTTCCAGGTACTCCGTCCCTTCCACTGAAATCTGAGACAATTGTGACAGCGTCCTCTGTGGAAGCTTGTTTAACCCCATCACAGCCAGAGAGGAAAGTTCAATGAGAAAAGCAAGTCTCCCTCCGCTTGTGCAATAGAAACATTGAGCATTTTTCTTCTCAGCGGTGAAGGGGTTAAATAGTCCAGGGCCACTGCGAGGTTGGGCATGTGGAAGGTTTGGGAACATGTTTATGCTTTCCTACAAGGTATTGTATGGCTGTATAGAACATGTAAGAGAGATTAGGGGCCACAGAGGCTTGTTGCCCTTTTCTCTCCCTTCCAGCCCCCACGGAACTCAGCGAAGAATGAATAATGGAGAACTAGAGAGCGGCTCTGCCCATGAGGAGTGGGAATGAAACGCTATCAACATTCATAGAGTCACGTCATACCTGGGAACTCTCAGGGTTTTTGCCCCAATCTCAGGGCGAAGGGGCAGATTCTTGGGGTCACGCAGTCAGATTCCTTCCTATTCTTCACTGCTGTGATCATATATGATTCCCAACTGGGGCTTTTGCTACCAGTTTGTTATGCCTAATATTCCTGCTTGAATGCAGGTGAGTCAATTGAGTGTATCTTTAAGTAATGACATTTAAGTCATTTGGGTAACACGTTTGGTGAGCCACGGCATAGATTCTTCCCGATGAGCTATTAAAGGGTTAATATTCCAAGATTCTCAGGGTTCCCAGGTATGGATCGTTTTGTGAACATGAATGAATGAATAAAGTTTTTTGTGTATGTCTCCGCAGGCACGCACTCAGGCGTATATATATATATATATATATATATATACATATGTCTGTATGGATGTGGTTAACGCTTTGAGTGCTGGATGGGTGACAGCAAATCGGCCCTCAGCACCCAAGGTGTGACACGGACAATCTGATCTATGTACTAGAGTTTCTCTTTACCGGTAGCCGTTTAGTCTCTGTACAGCACTATAGATATTTCAACATAAAAACACATTTCCTGCTTAATTGTCTCTGTGTGTTTATAAGCTTCTCGGGTACAAAACAAACCGGGTTATTGAGCATCACAACCGGGGATCAGAACCATCAGCCCAATTAAGCCTACTCGTATTACCCTGATGTAAAGACCTTAATCAGTCGTTGGTCTCGTCTTAGATTCAGGAGCCGTATGCCTATCCTATGCATGTTTAAATCCCCTCACTGTATTAGCCTCTACCACCTCTGCTGGGAGGCTGTCCCACCTATCTACCATCCTTCCATTCTCCTAATTTCTCCTCTTTTGAGACAAATCCCTGAAACCGAATCATTACAAAATCCAGCAGGAATTTACCAAAATAGTAAATGAATGAAATAGACAGCAATACGTGTTTCTATGTATTAAATTAAACAAGTTCTGTGTGGGCTTTCTTGACCCTGGGTGATGATGTCATGATTCACCATAGGTACAAAAGGAGAAATGATTGGCTTTTCTTCAAGAAAATGTAATTTAATACAAACATGAAAAAGCTGTGGTTTCAACCTTATAAAAACAAGGTCTTCACCAGGGCTCTAAAAATGTGTGAATTGGAAGCAAACCATACTGACAAAAATGTGATTTCATCAGGCGCCGGTCGTCAGATCGCTTCCCTGATAAAATAAAAAGGGACAGAATGCCTAAAATCCAAAATCATTGACATTGCGGGATACCTGCAACAAAGGACGTTAAAAAATAGTTCTAAAAGTGGGCCAACACCTACAAGGCATAGAAATATACTAGAGTAAAATCTAGAAGCACATAAGCTGTCAAGACCTCAGAGGTCCCTTGTTCAGGTGCAAAATAAGAACATCTGGCACGCTATGCTCTGAGCAGCCATCCATCTCCAGGCAGCCGGAGCGGAAAAGAAGCATGTTGGTGGGACGTAACGTTACATGCGTGTCTTAATGATAACCCGTCGCGCCGTATCTTTTGGGTGCCCTATCACCGAGCAGCTTGCAGTGTTATCACATATACAGATACCCGGGTCAGGGGTGCCTCCAGGCTTTATGGTGTTCTCACCCATGGACCTCCTCACCTTAACCTGCCGGCCTGCGATCCCTGGAACGCACTTACATAATATACATAATCGTCATTTTCCTTAAATATCCGGACACGGTTGGGATTTCTAGAGAGAACTCCCAAAAAGCCCCCCCGATGGCGAAGATATCCAGACGGTAACTCCGCTGATACTGAACACCATCTCATGATATACGACCAGGTTCGTGTTACCAAAAGCTAGCTGGGAGTCATGGGAGTTGTAGTTTGACAGGCTCAGGGACTACTTATATGTTTCTTATTAATTTTTTTCTGGATACATTTCATTTTTATTTCACCAAATACGGCGTGAAGTTCCCGTTTCTCTGCATTGACCTCGTTGGGATTATAGAGAACAGACTCAAAATATCCCTGGGTTTAATTGTGATGACCCAGATTGATCACAGGTGATTCCCACCTGACCCGCTTCACCTTGTTTCACCTCCTTCCACTAGGAGTGGTTTGCAGGTGTATAAAATGTGCGCTCGGCGCAGGTTCCAGGTGAAGTGCTCTGGGTTTTTCCCTGTGATGGCTCCTAAGAAGGCAGTTGTAGTAACGGCAGAGCCTGATGTGGCTCCAGCGGCTTCACCGGTTAATGGGGAGAAACCAAAAGCAGGCCCTGCCTCAGGTCAGTAGTTATGGACCCTCTGTTGTCTATGAGACCTTCACAAGTCTCTGCAGAATGAAGGAACTCTGTACGTTTTGTAAATCCTTGGGTGTTTCAGGTTTCTTTCTCCTACTAATTGTGTCCCTTACATGGCTCAATAAGTAGGGGTCTCTAATGTACATTGTACAGCGCTATGCCATATGATGGTGCTATATAGCAATGTGTCTTATTGTTAAAATGCAATACGATGAGAGAATGCAGGTTTCCCATTTATTTATTTTATTATCTCAGTAGCCCCTTGTAACTCCAGGATTGTGCTGCTAAAGTCTAATATTTCTTCTGTGGTGCTCTGTTAATGGACCAAACCATCCATGATCTTGAGACCTAGTGTAGAATCTTCTGATGCTTCAGATAATCCTCCTACTGGGTCATGCAAGATCCATGTTAGGGATCACCCTCTGTTGTAGGAAGTGTGTAAAGTCTTCTCCTAGCAGAGACTTGTAACTGAGAATCAAATGTGGGGCGAATCTATTCCATGGCAGATCATATAACTGCATGTCCTGCTGCCCCAGTCTTCATACGGGGCTTAAGCAGCCAAAAGCTAGGAGGTGAATGAATACTGCCTTCATTCATGTTTTACTCGTGCAGACGCTTAGAAACATTATATCCTCTACAGCCATCCACAATGGCAGATGTTTCATTAGACCTTTCTTCTTAAATGCAGTGTAGGACACACTAGAATATGAAATGGGATCGCTCTGAGGTCCTTGTGGTTGGATCTTGCTACCACAATGTGCGGATGAATGTAACTATTTACCCTGCAGGTTAGATGGACTGTGTGTACCCTATTTATGAAGGGTATTAACCCTTCACAGAGATGGGGCACAACAGATTAAACTTCAGTCAGCAACGAAAGCTATACCAATGTTTTGGAATCTTGTTTTAGTGTATAGCGGGGAGCTTTTGTTCCAAGTCATCTATACTCCACTTGTAAAGTTTCCCCAGACTGCACGTAACCCTCTAGTACAATTTCTGTAAAGCTATATGACCTTCACACGCGTTATGCCTGTATGTACTCGGGTAAGCAGTCGCTGTAGTGTTCAGCGGCGCACCGAAGCATGTCATTTACTCGATCAGGTGGTTTCTCCTGTAAAGCTGGTCCAGCTCTATGGTTTATCCCACTATCTAAAGTGATGTCGGTATATGGGCCACGGTTCTGGAATATTCTGATGTGGCCTTTGGGGCTGTGCTAACGGCTGCAAATGACTTATTTAGTGAAAAAGGCACATCAAACATGGCATAAATTGGACTGAGGACATTCATTACAGTGATGATTATCCCTCATGTCCATTCAGTCTTGATGCTCTGTGTTCATGGATTTCCAATGTCTCTACAGGTAAGGCTAAGGCCAAACGTCGTCTCTCCAAAGTAGTGAAGCCAACAGGGCATCCGCCAACTCTGTCCATGGTGGTTGAGGTTCTTAAAAAGAACACTGAGCGGAAAGGGACCTCCGTGCCGGCCATACGCAATCGTATCCTGGCTACACATCCTACTGTGGACCCTGTGCGGCTAAAGTTCCTTTTGAGATCTGCCCTGAATAAGGGCATTGAGAAGGGCATTCTGATACGACCTCTCAACTCAAGTGCAACAGGAGCCACTGGGCGCTTTAAGGTGTGTATCACGTCTGCTCTAACCTGAGTGCCTGACTTTCTCCTACTAATGAAGAACTCGTCCATTAAAGTTATAACTGATAAGGCTATTGTACATTGTCTTGTTTAACCTTTATGTTCATGATTCTGATGGTCAAACTACATGCTATGAGGGTGGTGGGATGTTCTTCAACTTCACCGACTAAGATCTACCCTGCTGTTTATGGTTACTTTGGTCTGTACTACATGCGGCGGCTTAAAGTTCTTTTCCTCTCTAGCTGGCCAAAGCACCGAAAAAATCAAAGGAGGAAAAGAACAATGAGATGTCGGAGAACAAAGATCCAAATGTAGAGGCAGAAAAGCCAAAAAAGAAGCCTGTCAAGAAGACAAAGGCTGCCAAAGGTCAGATCAACTGTTACGCTATTAAAGTGTTCCAGAGAAGGAATGTCAAACAGTTCAGGGATATAATCCTGATCAGGCCCTAGTTAAGTTTGTAAATTATCTTGTCTCCATGCAATGTAACCATCGCTGTATGAAAAACCTCTGGTCCAGCTGATGGTGGTCTTGCTGTCCATGGCTTCACTGTTTGTGTTAACGATTCTAGATTTGTTGACAAATTTAAAACTTTTGCAGAGGAGAAACCTGAGAAGGTGGCCAAAGCGGCAACTAAGAAGACAAAAGATGATTCAGTAAGTGTTTGGCTTGGGGAGGGGGTTTCTGGTTTAACATTGTGGGTTGAAAGATGGATCCCAAAAAGACTTATCAACGACATAGGTGGCTGTATGGGGGGGGGCATTGCCAAATGTCACTTATGATCCAGTGCCCAACATCTGGGGTAAGCCACTAAAAGATAACTAGCATTCAGAGGCTCTTCTATGGAAACATATTCTGCACCCTTGTGTATGATTTCTTTATGGGCTATGGGCGCCCCCCCCCCCTGCACGTGTCATAAAAATGAATTCTGGAATTTGCATGGTGTTGCATGTTCCACCAAATGGTATGAACTTCTCTTCTGCCAGGAGAAACCCAAGCCTGCTGCAAAAGCAAAGAAAGATGCTGATCCGGAAAAGGCAGTCGCTGCTCCTGCCAAGAAGTCTAAGGCTAAAGCGGATTCTCCCGAACCAGAGGCCGAGGAGGAAAAACCCAAAAAACTCCCTGCTAAGAAAGTGCCGGCAAAGAAAGCTCAAAAAGGAGAGACTTCAAAAGAAACAAAGGACCCAGAAGAGAATCCGACCACAAAAACCAAGAAGGGGAAGAAGTGATCGACGGATGTGCTGGGATTTTAAACTTTGTAAATTCTGACTTTAACTTATTTCTATTAATAAAGTGTTTAACCAGAAATGTGTGGCTTTATTTGGTGACTAGTGGTGCAGTTGTGACGGCCAACAGCGACTGATTGAGTTCAGTGAGGCTTGCCATCCACTATGCTGGATCAGCTGCCCATTTGCCTGGTACTCTGCCACCTTCTGCCAAGCAAGGTTTGTGAGGTCCATGTGGCAAGGCACTAAGATATAAAATATCATCAGATACTCTGACTTGGTGCCCTGTTTCAAATCTGCTTCTCGGATGCTCGCTGTGGAAGAGAAATCTAGCGGTATGGGCTGAGTGTTCAGCTTTCTGAGCCTCACATTCTAACATGGAGTGAACTGTGAATGTATATATAATCCACAACCAACCTACTAGGAAGCTCTGCCACCATGGCTACTTTGGATGAGAGTGACTTGTTTAACAGGCAGCATTTGTGGCTGCATCAAGGCTTAATTGTCCTGGAAAGGGCTATCTAAAGGGGGGGGGTCACACTTAATTCAAAGACCAAGTCAGAGTACCTTTTGTGGTGGTTTACCAAATTCCATGGTGTCCCGCTTCCCCTTTTAAAATAAGTCCATGAAACAGTTTTAATGTTATCCTGTACCGAATCATCTTATGGGTGGGATGTGAGCCATTTGCTCAGGTCTATATTATAATTACAATGGGTCGTTAAAGGGCATATATGTACAAAATAGTCTATCATCCTTAAATATCTTTTTTATTACAAATTTAACACTTCATAAAGAATCTCACAATAGAACATTAATACATGTAGGAAGGATTCACTTATATACATCTTCATACAGTGCGTATCATTGATGCCAGTTCCCTTCTAGAGGAGTGCGGAGGCATTCAAAGAGTTTGTCTCGTGTTTCCTACTTGTATTTGCCGTCTGCTTGAAAAAGGCAAATAAGGAATGCTTGAAATCAGATACATAATGCATCAAGTATCTGTGGTCCAGCAATGGTGATTGATCAACACCTTTGCTCAAGTAGCCAGTATTTGAAAAAAGTCCTAGGGGTTGGTGGCAGATGAAATATGCAGCTGGAAATATAAAATGTACTTTTTTTTGTTATGACGCATCGCTCTTAAACCATTCTGCCTGAATTAAAAGAAAAATAAACATTCTGGTGCACTGTAGTTAAAGTAGAGCAATCGACAGGTTCCATCGGTTGCTATGGTGACTGCACAGTTTTGCTCCTTTGCACCAGTGCTATAAGCAAAATCCCACGTCTGTCTTGCAACTCATTGGTCCACAATGAATCGCAGCGTCCAGGCATAAAAGGGGTTAAACGCTTGAATATAACTTTGTTAAGCTCCTAATATTTTCTTGACAGTGTGCTTTTCATCAGTCGGCTCTCTTCTGTAGAATTAGTATCTGCTCAGCAGAAATTCACAGCATTGAGATTTTTTTTCAGATTAAATACTGAATGAACTCGACTTGGCTGAAGATGGGAATTGTTAGTCTTTTTCTGGATCGTTTTCAGCGCCATCAGTAAACAGATCAGTGCTAGAACTTTATTTTTTAAATCATGGTTATGTTTCTCTCTCCAGATGAATCAATGCACCTTTAAAGTAGCTGGAAAAGTGCCCAATAAACTCATTAATTCATTCACGTATGAGGTTAGGGTGTCGTTTTTGCACGATATGGGGTTACCAACATAGATGACCCTGCTGCATGACTTTAGCAGCATGTGAATCCCTTACGCATCGGCACCGGGGTCATTGATCAGCGATTTGAATGGCTTATAATCAAGCCTTTACGATATGCAGAAAATTACATTTAGGGTGATATATTACATATCTGATATATATATATAATACCACAAGCTAAGGAATACATTGTATCATTTATCTAGTGACAGCCAGCTTCAGCGGTCTCCCTTTATCCTGAGATTTAGCTCGATAAGGCACTCCCAGCGCATGTGACGCTCTAATGCAGTTAGCCGACCTGTAGCTCTATAGCAGCTCATGCTACGGGAACCGGAGGACAGCTGGAGCCGCGCAAGTTGACTTGTTTGCTGTAGACGCAAACCCTGGCAAGGTATACGACTCATTGAGACTAAGGCTGTGAGTTGTGGCTTAGAAGGTGTTTGTCCCCATTTCAGTTCTTGCCCAGTTTGGCTTATAGCACACTTTTTCCTGGTATCCAAATACAATGCTGGTTTCTGGACGTCTTAATGACTTCGGTATGATGTTTAGAGATACTTTTTTAGAATCCCAGATGGCAGGAAGGAGTCGTCAACCGGCTGAACTCTTTAAAATTTAGTGCACAGCCCTTTCAAGCTAGATACAGAACATCAAGCGTTAAATCAAGTGAGGATTTGTGGTCATCAGCCTCCAAGTCTAGAACTTCAGAAGAACAGTAAATTAAGGAGTTAATTTAAAGATAAATGGCATGGCGTGTAGCTCTTTTTTTTTCTTGCCCCGGGGTCCTGGAAAAGTGCTGCATCCTGCTGTCATTGCATTTATTTTATGTGGCATCTGCCTTGGTATAATGGTTTCTTGCGGTTCAGATTAATAGGTGTTGTTGGGTCGTTCACCACGCCAACAGGAGCCGGAGCTTGCGGAGCCGAGAGGGGCTTTGGGGTTTATGATGTAGTTTCCATGAGTTGGAACGTCCCTGCTTGCCTCCTATGCCTCGCTGCTGCTTGTATAAATATCATCCTCCATCAGAAGGATCACTTGCTCAAACTTGTGCTGCAGCTGACCCCATTTGGTCGTGGGATTTGCTTCCAGGGCGGTGACGATCTGTGAGGTCAGAGTTAACACGTTTAGTGAGGTCATATGTTTGAAACTTGTCAATGTCTCGTTATTGATATTGTCACGGTATGTTGTGTCGGCCGCTTACCTGTGTACGGTATTTCTTAGCATACTTGTAGATTTCAGCCATTGCGACGTTTGTATTGAATTTATTCCGATATTTCTGTAACACAAAAGAAATGAGTTTAAAAAACTTAAGAGGATCTGGATATACTACAAACCCAATACTGGTCACTCACATCCCTGGGACATTCATGGCATTTAGAAGTCCAAAAGGAGCTCCAGAAACCTCCTACAATTCAGGTTTTAGGATATCCCCATAGTCAACTTGAGCACAGATGGAACAATCCGAGCCTCTGGATTTATGATATGTCCAACATATGCTTAAGATCCAAATGCATAAAAAGCTTGGAAGTGGAAGCTACAAAGTTCAGGACCTGTGCACCCCACCTGTAGCATCTTTCATTCAAGGTCAGTAGCTATGCGGGTAGAAGTACTCCCTTAAATCTGCTATTCCATTTGACCTCGTACCCCAAGGGATGAGATTTGGGGACAAATGGCTGACCATACGGTGATGCTTCTGGTATTAATAAGCCTTGACTAAGATTAAAAAGACTATTTGCACTGACCACCCCTGTCCCACCACGTGGGTGGTCAGAATCGATGGGATTTGTGCATTTAATAGGTAATGGCCGGTTATAGCGCGCTTGCGGCGGTCCGTGTGAATGCGATGTCTCTCTCTCTCACCCTCAATTCCTCGGCCAGGTGTGCGTTCATTTCCTGATCACTGAGCGGGTTCATTTCTTTGATTTGCCGATAATAACGCTGCACGATCTTCCGATATTCTGGAATTTCCTTGGCGTAGAGCAGCTTGTTGGTGGGAGAATCCTGGAAAATCCACAAAAAATAGTTGAATACAAGAAGAGCAGAACGTTTCATACTGTGTTTGAATTGTAGGGTCATACAGAGTCTCTCTTGCCCTCTCACTTCAAAGGACCTGCGTGGGATGCTTGTAATATTAATTCCCATTCTGTGAAGACCATCCCCTTGGGCATCCCTACTACACGTTCTTATCTCTGGCTTGGTCATTGAACTCTTGTCACCTAAAACAATTCCAGCTGTGGATTTGGCTTTGGTGACCCCAGAAGTCATTACAGAACAGCCACAAATAAACTCGAAGCACTCACCCATGGTACCACTGTGTATATGTAACCTTTCAGCTATTTAACACTACAGGGTCAAGAACACACAAATGGCGGAATTCCCAATCATACACCAATAATCAATGAGATATTAATGTAATTTACAAATAACTTAAAGAACAAGACATAATAATAAAAGGTTTGGGGTATGGGAAGAGGTAAAATTGTTCAGGGTAACCCCACATTAATAAATAAAAGTGTCTGATAGATTTAGAAAGTGTCTTCTGGCTTCCTCACCTTGCCCAGCTGCATGTCAGAGATGGAGCAGGCATCAATAAAAGCCTGAGCTATGACCGAGAGGCAGGCGTCCATGTGATCCGACTTCTCCATGTCGAACACAAACTCGGGGTTCTTTAGGATGTTCACCCAGAAACGCAGTGGGAGGCTGCAGACAAAACGTGCCGGGGGTTAGTAGGACATCGTGGAGATATACGCAGAGAATAACCCTTTCCAAGGTCAGGGAAAAAGTGGGGTTCGGTGTCAAGGACTTTATAAAGTCAAGGTTATTTAAACCGTGCCGGGGTTCACATGGTGACTACGGGACACAAATAGCCATACTTTGGGCAAGCAAATGCAAGAACTGCTTGTTTTTCTTTTTCATTTTGTCTTCCGTGGGCTCGCTGGCAGCTCTGCAAACTTTTGCCAAACGCGGACGACAGGTGACAAATTCCCCGCTGTATGTGGGATATTTATACAGCGATGCAGAGTATCTGCCCCAAGAGCTCCGCGCCCCTCACCTGTTGGTTTTCCAAATGTGCAGCGTGTCGGGGTCAGTAATTCCTCGCTTTTCGGCTTGCTCCTCCAGGAAATCGAAGAAGTACTTGATGGCAAGTGGTGGCCGGTCTTCCCGGATGGTGAGGATAGCTTTGAACAGGTCATCCAGGAATTTCTGCAACGTTCCCTGTAGCCGAAGAAAATAATTAAGCAGCTGAGTCTTGGAAATGAGTCTGTTTCTGTACTATAGAATGTTTATTCAGGGTAGGGCTAAGGGCCACGCTGAGGACTCGCTGTACCTTTGTGGACAGCAGCCGTGTCAGGTAGATCTCGGGGAGGACCTTTTTCCGGTGACTCTGTCTGTAAGACCTCTTGTTCTCAAATAAGTCATCGGTTGGGGGCACCTTTAAAATAAAGACAAAGAATCGTTAATATAACCGAGTAATAGACAAGGAGCTTGGAGCAAAAATTAAAATCACTTCTGATTTATTGATAGCGACTCTAGAGGCGAGAACTGAAAACGTCACAACATTCTGTAACATTCTGTAACCGTCAATAACTGTAACCGTCACCGCCGCGTTTTCTGTTTATTTCTGTAATATCAGACCTATCTAACTAAGCCACCGAGAGGAGAACTCGCAGGGCACCACATACCGTGGAACATATAACATGAAATTCCTGAAATGACCCCGGAATCCCTTCTTTTCCCTGGAATGTTATCCGAGTCGCAGACTAGTCCTGCTTCTAATTAGACCGACTCCGTGCAGCACGTGTAACATTATATCGCGCTCCCCTTGGCTTTTCTGGTTTACTTCTAAAGATGTCCATATATTTTCCCTTCTACTGAAATATTTCTGTGGTTTAGCCTTATGGATCCTTTCTATACTCATAACCCCTTAACATTTAACCCCTTAACTCGCTGTATAATCAGCTACTGGTGAGCAATGCCTTTACATTCTGTAGGTACTTTCCTAACAGTCACCCCCAAAACAAGTGGCTTATGTGTTCGTATATTTTTTTATCACCAGATGACGTAATTTTGTAATCAAAAAATCATAATAAATATATTTCAGATCTTTTAAATAATGTTTGTCGCATATAATCTTTAATTGTGGAAACTGAGCACCAAAGAAGGATGCATCCCTTCCCCAAATATTATGTTTTACAGTTCAGTAAAAACAAATTAATGCAGGATGAGGGTGAGGAGAGGGACGGGAATGGAAGGACAGGAGCAGCAGAGGCCTAGGGATGACAAGGCAGCACTGGCACTTTAAGGCTAGTGGCCACCAAAGACCATAAGAGCAGCTGCCAGCTGTTCATGCAGCATGTGGCCAGACGTATCCAGCCGGCAGCCACACTTATGCCATTTGGTGGCCGCCTTTACATCCTCAGCTCAGACCTGCTGCCGTCTGAACCTTGCCTGGTGTGCCAGGTCTGGGCCTGGCCAGGTGGCTACCAAAGGCTTTGTACAGTATTCATACATTAATCAAACAATGATAAAGCCAGCATGGGCATTTCTTTAAAGCTGAAATGGTTAAGTGCCATGTTTTGTGCCAAATCATGTCTTTTTACGAACACCCCCCCAACTAAAACAGCTGGCAAGCCCACCATCACCGTGACAAAGAGAAATGATTGTGAACGTACTAAATGAAAGTACTTGTCTGTGTCCAGATCCTTCACTGTAAGAGAAACAAAAGTACATACATTAGTGTCACTTTTAAATAAAAAAAGAGTTTTTAGAAACTTTATGGCAGGTATGACATCTTACGTTGGAATAAGGGCGACGTTCTTACACAATCAGCTCCAATGGAGAAGACACAGACAACAGCTACACTAATGCTACACTAATGCAATCTCCACACCGGGATCTACTGTCTGTACCCCCAATATAGTTTACGGACGCAGCCCCTCCGCCACTCACCTCTCCCCAAAGTGTTATCCCTCTTGTCCTTGAGACTCATGGCCAGGGAGGAGCCATCACATACCTGCTGGGGCAAAAACGGTCAGTTGTGTGTTCGTATACACAATAAGGCTGTAGTGTACACCACATGCATGCACAATGGCACAATGTTTTTTTTTATTTCAAACTCTGCCTTAAAAATGTCGGAATCATAGTTACAAAGTAATATAACAGAGGTTTGTAGAGATTAGAAAGATATACATATACTTCATACATATAAAAATCATCAATGCAAAGCCCATTGCTGGTTACCTTATAGTGATTTAGCGTGTTAAGTTTTTTCCTCCCGTCTTCCATGAGAGACGTGTCATCGAGATCGCGCAGGATGAGGCTCTTGGAGCTGGAGGGAAACCATTCTGAGGTCGGGGAGAAGAGGGGTAAGATATTTGACCAATTCATTCGAAAACGCATGCCAGTAAATTATTTGCAGGGTCGGTTAACAAATGCATGTGCTGATCATTGCGTCGACTAAAGTGAACCAAGACGCAACTTGGCAGGACTGGACCTTCTATTGGAACTGGTGGAATATACCTTGCTGGGTTAAATGTACAGACTAAAGTCTGGACTTCGTGGTTTGACTCAATAAATACTGAATTTGATACATTGTGGTAATTTTATGGAACAGGCTAGCAGTTTCGCTCTACTATCTTTTTCCAGGACACCCCATTTGATGCCTGGTTTACTTTGCCCTGGCCAAAGATTGATTTGGGACCAACAGATCTCTTGAGATCTCGGTTTTGATGGGACGTTAATAACATCAAAAACACCTTGTGGCAGATCACAACCAGCAAAAAATAAATAAAAAAAAAACAAAGTCTGGAAATGATTAAAGAGGCCAAATTCAGGTGACCCGACTCCTTTATGGTTAGAAAATGATTCATGGTTTTATTTTGGAGTGTAACTGAGTAGCACCATGACCTTCACGGAGTTTTAGCTATTTATCTAAAACTCTACGGCATGTCCCAGGGCATCACCCAGATTTTGTGTGATTTCGTAACTATTTGAGACCGGCTGACTGTTTTGTTCCAACGATACAAATGAACACTCACCCAAGTCCACATCCTCTACTCGGGGCCATTGCGAGAAGGGCAGATTCTTGCAAAATGCCTCTAAGATCTTCTCCTTGGCCTGGCTCACGCTATCGGTGTCCAACACCCGCACACTCAGGGAGTCCATGCCGCAGCCCTGGAAGGACACGTTGAGATTCTGCCAGAAGAGAAGCCAGGGATACATGTTAGACAATTTATTTAACATGTTATGGATGAAACAGACATTGGCTTTCTAGCCATGATGAACATTGTAATCCACAAATATGAAAATAAGTGTAAAAAATCCCCAAAAAGGCCAGTTAATGTTAGATTACCCACTGTTGGTTGGGCTTCTTCCTAGCAGGAGACCTAGGTCACCTAACTTGCAGCAACAGGAATGTAATAACATGTAGGGCAGACAAATAATGATCCATGTTTATGTGCCTTGTACGGTGTGTTTGTTTTATTTGGCATTAAACAACCCAACTCCTAACCATTTGCTTACAGGTTTATTGCTTTATTGGATTATATGGTTGTAATCTGATGATCAGAAGCCACAGAGGTGGCCCCCAAAGCAGATACCATCTTGTCCGACAAACAGAGAGGTCATTAGGGTAGAGTACATGCCCAGATCCCAAAGCCATAACTAGATCTTAAGATACCATTACTCGAGAAATTTACACCTAAACGTGTGAAACGGAACCAGAAATGTTATTCATGCCTGGCACAACGTGTGAAAAGTTTTAAGGAACTCTCCACTAGAGTAATTTTTATATTTAACCCCCTTTGTGTCGTATAGTCTGCCTTTATGCCTATACTGCAATGTCGACTGTCCAGGCAAAAAAGAATATAATTTCAACTAAATATTTACTAGCAGTGTTTAAACCACATAATTCCTCTTCAAAGTGCTGTAATATTTGTATATCCCAGGTATAATAGGAGATCTTTAATGCTCTGTACTGTCAGAAAGGATTGCTAAGTACTTTTATTGTACAAAAACAGTTCTCAGAACTATTACTTTCTTAAACTTCCCAACACTTCAAAACGAAAAAAAAGGTAACACTTTTTTTTGTATGATTTGGCCCAGGGCCACAATTTAACATATAACCGTGTTTTTTGCTGTTTCTATACATATTATTGTGCCTTGTAGGGCAGTAGAACCCTGCAATACCCTCACACCCAGCAAACATTCTGATCTCCTAGAGAAGAGGGGCATCAGGAGAGGAAAGAGGGGCATCAGGAGAAGAAAGAGGGGCATCAGAGGAGGAAAGAGGGGCAGAGGGATTTGGCACCAGAACGGCACTGTCCTACTTAAAGAGGGACACTAGCGTTGTATGTGAGAACAGTTGTGGTGCTTGAAGGGTTAAAAGGGGTCTTTTGGAGTAACCATAGGAGTAGCTCTTTTGATGTTTTTGTCCCATGACCCCAATTTCTCCAGGGACTCGGCCACACAAACTGCTCAGACTTATCTTCAGACTAATGAAAGGGAGCCGATTATACATTATTCATTAATTAAACCGGGTGAATTACAAGCAGGTGCCGTTAACGCATACCTCCCTAAAATTACACACGCTAAAGAGGAGCCTCGAGAGACGGCCATCATGGGGAGGAAAAAGGGGACAGGGGGGGTTTGGTTTCCACGGAGGGACTGTTCATCCTAAACAAGGACACTTGAACAGTATGAAAATATTGGTGTTTAAGAGCCCTAATTTTCAGCACTGCTCGTCAAGGTGAAAAAGGCACACTGTAACCCTTTATCTCCTGCTACACTTAAGAAACACATGTTTTATCGCTATTTCTCACTGTTTAATGTTAACATTAAAGATTCACTTCCGCTTTTCACTGAGAACAATTTGCTTCCGTACAAAACCGCCAGTATTTGCCATTTTTAATTCAATTTATTTTTTTGTGGAAAGGAACATATCTGATCCCAAATCCAGGGCTTTAGACACGCGTGTGTTCCTGTCTGGGTTTATGAAATGCTTCCAAGGTGACAGACTCTCCAATTACTGCCTGAAGGTTCCCTTCTTTCACTGAAACCCGGCGGAGGAAATGAAGACCCCTTCTGCAGCCTGGAGCCCCCTTCTCCTCCTGAGACAGGGGCTATAAATCAACGTTCCCCCAGGACAGAACCTTCATCCATCTAATCCATCAGAAAGAGCACCAAAGGGGCTTCTGAGCTTAATTCCCTCATCTGGAACGCTGGTATTTTTAGAATAAGTTGTGAGAATGTGCTGAAACCACCACATACCTCCCAAGTGTCCCTCTTCAAGAGGAGCAGTCACTGTTTGGGACAAAAATGCCTCTTTCCAACCCCAAGATGAGGCTTTTTTCTTGGAGCTCCAAGTGTTTGTTGGGTATGGGTGTATCATAGTGTTCTACAGCCCTATAAGTCGGGTAAAATGCTGACCTGCAGGACCCGTCAAAAGACATTAATGGAGTACCCATTACCCAGTGAGGATATTTTCCTTGTTACAGACGCAGCCGATGCCCCCACCACTGATGCCCACCATATGACGCCGGTGTCATTTCTCACCATGGGCTTGGCTTCAATGTTCTCCCGGAGAAGCCACTCCTCGTTCAGCGTATATCTGGCCTTCCCTGTGATGGCATCGATGGACCCCTTGTTGATTTGTTGCTTTATGGCGCACAGCAGTAGGAAGAACGGTTCACCCACGGTCTCCTGCGGAAAAACAAATTATCTGTTACACGGAGCTCTGTTCTAGCAAAAAAAACAAAAACAAATTAAAACCCCAATTTTGGGACAAGTCAATGTTCTGATGTTCCCTCGTTGGCAGCCTTGAATATTATAGTTAGGCCAGGAGATGAGGGATCTCATCCCCAGTCTCATAGCTCTAAGACCACCAGGTATGGGGGTCTCCTCCTGTACATGGATGCTTTAACTTGTGTTAATCTTATTGTTCATTTTGTATATCATCCATGTTAATGTTTTTTAATGGGCACGCACTTCTGTATAGAAGGTATAGGCTACATTGGCGTATAGCTATCGATCTATACCTCATTATATGTGAACGTTGGGAACGTAGCTTGGCTGGGGTCTACACGCTGAGCCTGTAATTTGATTTAAGTGTAACATTCCTGCTACAGACCAAAACACAAACACACAAGGGTCAGGCGCTGGAGCGTGACACTGACATTGTAAATGACAAATGTATCCGGGTGATGGATCCCTGCTTAGGTGAGGGGGGCAAATCCTCCCTGATTGCTCCAAGGGGAACCAGCAAGGGTAACATCAACATCACGTGGATAGCTTGCTGAGAGATAACAGGTTTTTCACCCTAGAACTTCAGGGGTCCCTACGGTCTTGAAGCAGTCGGTTGTAACAATCAGGAAAGCCTAAAACACAACTGGTGGGCAACACGCTTATCCAATACAGAACACATCTACCAACCGGGAATAACGGGGGCACAGAAAGGATCCAGTGATCATGTAGATGATGCCCAAAGTACTTCTGACATTAGACTCCCCAGTGGTTATATTGCAAATAAAGAACACAAAGAAATTTCACATTGTGGCCCAATATCGGTAACTCGGAGCAACCAACCAAATCTCGAGTAATATGCCGTCATGGAGGCTAAATCCCCCTCTCCCCTCTTTTTCCCCCCCTTCTCTCTGGAATCCCCTGCCACAGTTTTAATTATATTAAGACTTGTTTGCGGAGTCCAAGTGACTGCAGCTAATCAATTCCAGGCCACTTTCCGAGGACTTTCCAAACAGGGCATGGTCATTAGCGGGATCACTGCTATCACAACATGACCAGCGACCTTTCACCCCTATGTGCTCAGCGTCCCGAGAAAAGTAATAAGTAGAGAGGTTAAATCTCCAGTAATTACTAAAGGACTTTGCGCATTAACCCTTTACGTTAACCGGCTGGTAGGCGACACGTTCTGGCAACGCCACGCTTGAAATTTCAATATCTATCAATATTTTATTTTCAAATTCTACCGACCTCTGTATTTAGGGGTTAATATTAAATAATTCTAATTTATCTGCCTGTCCATCATGACCGTACACGGGAATGTGCATGCATGTATGAAAGCTCTTAATTAGGCTCTCCATACCCTTAGACAGCTGTACATGCAGATAGACATCCAGTTCGTCAGCATCTTCTCCACCACCGACTCCGTCCTGCGCAGCATTAGCTTGGGGTTCTTGGAAGCCGACGAGTCAATGAGATCCACCAGAAGATCTTTCATAATGCTGGTGTAATACTCTAATTTCCCGTGTAACGCGATGGTGAGCAGAGATGCCAAATTACACCTGTATAAGGAGGAACAAAGTCAAGAAGGGGAAAGCAGGTATGACTCTGTAGATATGATGGTTGGTTATATATAGGTTCTATCATTATATATAGAGTTTCTCATTATATATAGGTTACTATATGGCTAGGCTTGTTTTCGTTGAGATATAGGATGTGCTGCACGTAATCCCAGCGATGGACGAGCCATAGGACATGGAGAGCAAACGCTTGGTGGACCTTGGTCTCAGGAATATTATTTCAATCACAGAAACGATATAGTCATACAGACTGTGGGGATGGGGTCGTTTAAATCACTCGGCCTCATTCTTAGAGCCCGCGTGGCTCCGCACACTTGTTTAGCTTAACCCCCCGTCTCACAGATCACACGCTTCCCACCATAGGAGCTCCTTGTACCTGTCTCGGACAGCAAAGTCCTTTTGAAGCTCCATCGCATGAATGAAAGTGATCAAAAAGTGCCTGTTGTTGAGCAGGGTGCTCAGTAAAGAAATGCCCTCCTCCATGTTGCTCCGACAGTTCTCCGGTACCTGCAAAGTCAGCAAATTTAGTCCAAAGTCACTGCTGGCGAATGGACAGAACATAAGCATGAAAGCATTATCTCAGAGTGTCAGGCAGAAGAAACTGATGTTCTTCAAAGCATTTATTTGCTGATAAATACTCCAGCCGCTGCTCTGGGATTTTTAGTTTTATGACACAAGGGACACAACGTGGGGTGGGCTTCAAACTCTAGGTTTAGTAAATACGTCCGTTAATGCCTCATTATTTAAGAACATATGTTTAAAAACCCCTAGTAGCCGGAGGAAGATTACAGAGGAACACTCACCCTCCACTCTCCGCTCAGCAGCGGGTGCGTCTCCTGCACGTGGAACCCCAGCTGGGAGTTAAAGTTCTGCGTTGGTAGAATGTAACGTTCTTCATACAACGAGGAAGACTGCGAAGAGACAGGTTTGATAAAACCGGGTAAAAGCCTTGACATAAACAACACGGCCGACGATAAGATCTACAGAACCTTCACACTCTTGGTCTTCACGGCCGCCATCTTTCCCAGATGATCATCATGATCTCCGCTCCCTGACAGCCATAATGCTACCAGTGATTAAGAATTAATTTCAACAACATGCATTTAACTCATTGATATTTGAGAATCCCTAGAAGTGGTACAAATCATTTTAACCTTTGGAAAGCCAGAACTATTCCCGGGTCAAAGTGACCGGGTGAGAATAAACCAGTGGCAGCCACACGCCTGCTAAGGAATGACGCAATGAAACTACCCCAACCTTCATAAAATGTGCTTTTATGGTTACGCTAAATATTATCTTTCATGTAAGCTGACTTTAAAAGTAAGTAATAGCGCAAGCTTAAACTTCCTCATTGTGCGAGTCATCTGAGGATTGAGTGAGTCAGGAGGCATGTGGGGCATGGGAAGTTTTGAAGCTTGAAATGGGGGATTTTACATTGTTTGACATCTTATTGAAACATGTGGTTTCCTTCTGCTTCTCTATTTGTAGGAAGGCCATGAGCTGTGCAGATGTGGAATAGATGCACAGTTATTGTATGTTTTTGCTTTCAGTTATTTTAACCAATTTCACTTCCTGCATTTTTAATCATAAAAGTAGCAAAATGTAGCTAAACTTTTTATTTTTATTTTTTGGCTTAGGTGCAGCTGTCACGCACATTCTTTTTGCTTCCTGTTGATAAGAATTTCCCGGCGTCACAACAACACTTTATACATTTTGCCTGCTGAATGTCAGGCAAAGGAAACTGTAATGTGACTTAATTAGGCAATTTTCCAATCGCTTCAACAAAGGGGCCACTTCATCTCCTCAACGAGCGCAATCATTACGTGCCAGACACGTCACGCTCGTACGGTCACACTCACACTGCAAGAGGTCACACTCAGGCTGCAAGAGGTCACGCTCACCTTTGGGAAGAATGTACGTGTGACAAAATACTTGTATTCTAAAAAGGGGATTCCCTGGCTGCGATTTAATTCCTTGGTTAAGTCCGTCATGTCTGTCTGAAGCTCAGCAAATCCTAGAAGCAGAACGAGAGGAATCAGACAACAAACATCTCCAGAACTTCCACTTCTATAGGTGGGAGAAACACACATAGAAGGAAAAATAATCAGATAACCCCCAAAAAGAGATATCTAATGGCCTAATCTGTTTCATCTACTGTGCGGATGTCCCCATCTAGGATATGCTTGTGATACTCTAGCAGTCTACTTACAGAACATGATGGGAGCCAAAGATTTGGGCAAATACAATGATCTTCTAGTCAACCTTTACTACTTTTCTGTCCTGGATACTTCAAAAAGTCACAACGGTGGATTCGGAAGCCCCGACTTACCTTTCCGAATTTCCTCTCGAATCTGGGACTCCATCTCTTCCATCTGAACCAACGTTTTCTGCCAGTAACGCTCGGCTCTTCGGCTCTTGGTGCAGAACACAAATAGAGCTGGAGGAAGAGAAAACTTACTTAGGGATTTAGGAGCAAAAACGCGACCCCCCGAGATACGAGAGGCAACCATATACCACGTATCTTACTGCCGTCTTGTTCCAGGGTTTCATTGTCTATGGGAGTTCCTCTGAATATAAGGAATCCTCATTAGAAGACATCAGTTGGGGCTCTCCGACGGAGGAATATATGTAGTGGAATAGCTAATCCAGGGGTTGTTTTCCATATTAAGCTATTTCAGACCTTGTTGCCTCATAAAGAAAAGTTACAGGTCATACTTACCGACCACGGAAAGAAGTAACAATATACTGCAGATAACGATTGAGATAATAATAGATGTGTCAATCCCAGCCAGGTGCAAAGTGGTGATGGTCTGGTTGAATTTTCCAACTTGTATCTGTGAAACCACAATGTATTTTAATATTTCTCATCTAATTAAGCACTTCCCTACTGGGGTGCTTTAGATTTCATCATTCCAGATCATACCCGCATCTACCATTCAATAACTGAGATCCACCATGATCACGTCTTTTGGAGCAACGATATCAATTTATATCTTAAATAAACTATTTTGTGTTTTTGGCTTGTCGATAAGTATAATTGTGTCTCAGATCGAGAACTTACAACTTTACCAAATGGAAACTAATATTGGTGTTATAAATGTGGCTAAACTACCATCAGCTAATCAAGTTCCAGTACTGAGGTTGTCTCACTTCTCCCTACTTTGGATCCGAGGGGAGAATGATGGAGATATATATGTGAAGTGTGAAGCGGATAAAGTTGATTTGTTGCGTTAAGACGATGGCTGAACATAAGGCTGGGATTGTGGAGGTGTAGAGCCCTGGGTGAGGTCCCCTTGGTCCTTACCGTCACAGGTAGATAGCGCTCCGAGGAACTCAGAGATTCATTGATGCTGCAGTGAATGACTTTGTCGTTGAAGATGAAGTTTAACTCGCAGGGTATCTGCCCGACCTTCACTTGGTATTCATCCACTCTCAGACCCAAGTTGTCTGGCTCTTTCTATGAAACAAACACGAAATCAAGGCACAGATAATAGGATCGGCCTCGTATAGTATCTCAGACACTTTGTATCATCTAGTAACTTACATGTATCACCAGTGTCAGTGGTTCCCCCACATGATGCTTTATCAATTTTTCTTTCTTGGCCGTGAAGAACATAGGATTTGGCTGATATTCCAGGCTGAACTTGCTACCAACATACATGGTTTCTTCAGCAGCCAGATCCTGATCAAGTTCCTCATCTGACAGATAGACCCCATTGACAATAAAGTCCAAACTGACATTCCTGTTTTCAAGGGTGCTGTTTGGGGCAGGAGGGGATGGGCAGGTGATCATGGTGGAGCTGAGGACCGTGCAATTCTAAAAGATCGAAAATGCAAGCAATGGTCAGGTGGCATTAGGAAAGGGTTAACATTTCATATCCAGCCGCTATCCAAATGCCAATTGCTATAAAAACTTTACATTTGTTTAAAATAAGAAAACAAAGGTTTAACTTCACTGGCTCTGCACAGTAGCATCACATGCAAGCTTTTTGTTACATTGCAGCAATTAATTTGCTTTTCATTTCATATATGTTTATGGTTTGAGAAATATACATATTTTTATAGATTTACACTTAAGCTATTCTGTTATTTTTCATGGCGATGATGTCATAACCAATACATCATTTGACTTTGGTGACGCCATACACTGCATAGCTTGTACTTCACTTATAAGAAACCACAATGTCTACCTAACCACGATCACTTACTGTCTGTACGGCTTTTGGGATCCGTATCTTCATCGTCATTTCTTGAATCAGTTCAAATCTTTCACCAATTAATGTGATAATCCGACCGCCGCTGAAAAGGACACAAGTACGTTATCTTTCCAAGCTATTCACATCCTACCGGATTTGATAGATAATGATGGATCCTTCTGGATCAATAAATGTGGACTTTTATTTCTTATCAACCTGATTATCTACAAAATCTGCATATATCCAAACACCGCATAAGGCTTTCCTACCTCATTGGGCTGATTCTGGGGTCCATGCTTGTAATAACTGGGTTCTCCTGGTACTGGAAGCTAAGTTCGCTGTTGATACAAGACGTTCTTTCAAACTGAACACACACTTGGACGTTACTGTCGGGAAGGCTCCCCATAGCTGGAACTGTGCACTGGATGCTACTTTCTGTGCGCCTGTGGATTCAAAGTGTAAAATTAAGTACAGAGAATGGAGGAGAGAGGAGACGATTTACAGGGGTGAAGATAGAGAAAGGAAAGGCGAGTTACGGAGAGATGGGCGAGAAGACAGGTGAGACAGAGAGTCTATCAGACATACTGATGGGACTGATGGCAAAATAATAAGACAATTATCGCAGCTCACACAAGGTCTCTGCACTCCAGGGTCTCGTTGAACAGAACGCGGATCTCCTTTCCAATGTCCAGCTTCTTCCCAGAAATGGTAACTTTGGTACCTCCTGCCTCGGCGCCAAAATTTGGGGTAATGGAATATACCTCTGGCATCTGTAAATGTAGGGCTTGGTGAACAATAATCCATTTTACGTCATCTCTGTCTTATCTTTCACATAATGCTACCCCAAAACACACAAAGAATCAAACGGAGACAAAGACTGTGGGGCAAAATACGGCCAACCGTCCATACAGTCTTCTAGTTCTCATACCCCTATTTATTTTACTTATTTATGCATTCTTGAATATAATTGCAGTGCGATAATTCAGTATTTATACTGAAAGGCTACTACAATCCACTACTTAATAGCTTTGTTATCTCCTTGTGTCCTGGGGAGAAACAAACATTCTACTTCTCATACAGAGATACGAGAAATCGTTCTTACCATGAAAGTATATTTCTCCTTGGACTGTCCGCCTCCATTGACATTGACGGTCACCAAGTCGCTGAACACTTTTGTGGACATGCTGGTTACACATACAATCCTGGATATGGATATATAGATAATATGTGTCATTTTTATTACTTCTATTAATGCCTGACAACGATCATAAAGAAACTCCCTTAACAATATTTTTCCTCCCGAATGGGAATGATTCTGTGCAGGATAAAAAGATAGATGATCAGAGCCTGAAGGGGAATACTCACTCCTCGGATACTACGTATCTTTCTGGTATGGGGGAGCATGGTATTTCTCCAATGTTGACCTTTCCATCAATGTCACTGAACCGGCTCCCAAGGTCCCGGCCTTGAATAGTAAGAAGAGTTCCTCCAAGAAGAGGTCCGCTCACTGGCTCTATCTAATGGAACAATCAGAGTTCAGCGAAAGATACACTCAGAAGGGATGAAGACCGAGTGAATGGAGAAACGATCAGGCAGCCAGATAAGCAAATGCTTAGGGCCCCCACTGGTCTAAGGGCCCCCACTGGTCTAAGGGCCCTCTCCAGAGGCTGTGTTGGGGTTAAGATACAGATTCCTCATGATGTTATGTCACTTTTAAATATCAGCTACACTAACCCCACCGGTTAAACCTTTACCTTTCTGATCTCTGGGGCCGGACAGGCTTCCAGGACGGTCTGAAGCTCACTGTTCAGCCGGCAGGAGGCGCTGCTCTCACTCCAGGCACACAAGTGCCCTAGGTCCCTGCGTCCATGACAGCGCGAGCAGTCGGAGGTCCCCGAGGCGCAGTTATAGACTTCCACTGGAAGAGAGATCAGGCATAATAAGACGGGAACATTACTGATATAAATAAAATATATGACACCACATGTGTCCATTCCTAACACCGCGAAGAAGGCATGATAGCTCCTCGAAACACGTTAATGCTGCAGCCAATTATTATGTCCCTAAAGTTATTACCGGAATTTCCAAAGATGAACCCAAAAGCACGAGATGTTTAAACTATACTCAAGCTGAACTCAACTTGGACTACTGTACGTCTTTCACAGCTGGAGCTTTTACGCATAAAAGTGTAGAATTAGCCCAGACTCCAACTCTGGAATAATGTGACCTCCACTAGAAGCTCCTCTCCAACCTCTGGCGGCTCTCCTCCCACACAAAGGGAGCTTTCAGAGCTTTTCCCCTTTACTACTGGGGTGTTTAATACTCAGGGTGGTTCAGGGTCAACTTCAACAGCCGGTTATCAGTCTGCTCTGTCTCTCCGTCTATAAATTATATGAAGTCTAGTGTTAGACCGGGCTGTGGGAGAGCAGCAGTCGCATGGAGGCAGCCTCACCTTCCACTCGCAGCGCCGCTCACTCGGGAAATTGATTTAGCTCTGTAATTATCACAGGGAGTAGAGTTAAGGTGACTGTCGGATAATGGCCAACATATTATTCTGGAGGCCTGGTGTGTCTCGCTTTGAATTATTGTGGTTATTCGAAGAAAACATAAACTAAAAGGATATATATGGCTTTTATCTCATCTTTGGCCCTCCGTTCCTCAGACGTGTCCAAGTTACATACTTTATATGCATGTTATATACATACGCTGCTCTTACCAGTTATATATAGTCCAGAGTTTGAGAAACACCAGAAGCGAGGGAGCCATTTTATTAAATTATTTCAGGGCTTCACCAAGTTTTACTCACCACTCAGCGTTGCGGGGTTGTCTATGAATTGTCCGTAATGCCCACCCAGCTGTAGATTAACTGGGAAGTCCTGGCTCCGTTCCGTTGTGTGTAGCTGGCAGGAGGACAAAGACTTATGAGTTCTAGAAATGATTTAAACTAAAGATTGGACCCCATCCAGAAATAGATGAAGCCGTTGTTCCAGAAGCTTGTTGCACCCAACTGCCCCCTACATCTAAATATACCCCCCTGCCAAATCAATGGATCTAGATGTATTCTCATCCCAAGTTCTAGGTCTGCCCTTTGCCCCAGATCTAGATGTACATCTCCTACGAACTCTGAATACAGCTCCTTTTACTAACCGATGAACCTGCAATGACATCTGAATTACCTAAATATTCACACAAATATATTTTTGTCTATTTATCATGTTCTAAGCCCCAAGAGGGGCATTTATTTTATTGGGTGCGGTTAGTGATGTGCTTTTACCCTGACATTTTTTTATATGACGTTGTGACTTGGCTATAGCTATTAATGATGATGACGAGCAAGACGTTCAGAAGAAAAACAATTTATTTATGCACAACTCTCCCTATAAACACATTTTGTTTCTATACACATTATTGTGGATTTTAGGGGTGTAGATTTTGTATGCCTTCATACCTAGAAAAGAGGGGAGAAGGAATTGTGTTCTTAAGAGGGACTGTTCTTCCTACACAGGGACACTTGGTATGTCAGAGTCAAACACACATACAACTAATCTGTGTCATGTAAGATCAAACAAAACCCGTTAACACGCAGCACACGTAGACATCAATGTCAGACATGGTGGTGAGTTAAACGCGCAGGCTCCTCACCGTGACGTCGCTGCACAGGACAGAGGTGGAATTTATCCATCTGGCTGAGAACGTCCGCTCCGTTCCAAAGTCACATTCCAGATCGAGTTCCTAGAGGGTGAAAGACATGGAAAACATGTGTCAGGTTCCCTCCAGCTCCGTGCGTGTCTTGAAGGGCCAATATATACCAGAACCACGTCTGCTGTCTGCGTCGGAGCGTTATACAGGTCACGTGATCATTAACCCCCAAGTGTTGTCAATAAGGGACACTCCAACCACTGTATGTAATTTTATGCCTATGTCTTTTATGTTCTTTTAATTTTGCTAAGATACTTTTATGTTATCTTACAAGTAGAATTAAGACCGGACACCATAAGTCTGTATATTGGAGTTGCTGTACTTGACCTATCTTTCTCTGACTGCGAGATCTCTCAGAGGTCCCTGGTGTTAAACCCCTGCTTGTATATTAGAAAGGACGGAGGGGTCGGCTCGTTTAGAAGGTCCCAGGTACGCTCTTCACCTGGCTCAGGTAAGAGACGTCCATCGCAGGGCACAGACAGAGGGGTTATACTGAAGCAGAAAGAAGCTTTTTAATGTATGATCAGTCTACTTGTCTGGAACCTCTTTTGGTAAAGAAAAGTCACGAGAAGACAACCGGTGCCCATACAGAATAACACGAATAACGGGACAAACGCAGCGTTTTGTGTCCCACATTATCCAAAAAATCTTTAGACTCATTCCTTCACAAAGCTGAAGTATTTCAACAAAACTTGAACTTGATGAATCAGAGGACTGGGCTGGTAGTATTTTAATATACAAGATAAGACGGGCAGTGATTCTCTGTACACACTACTCCACATTTTGCAATGTTTGGAGAAGTTGTGGTGTAAGCAGGAGTTGATAGGAACCTATTTTGGGAGAACTTCTGCAAACTGTAACTTAGGAGTAATGCTTGAGATGGTAACCAATCTCCTGAGCCTCCACGGAGTACCCGAAACTTACCTTTTGTGAATAAATCCGAAGATAAAAAATATTGCCTTTCACCGAGGTAAATTACCTGAGAGTTATTGACATTAGACAGCGTCAACGTGAAATCTTTGGCGGCCCCGGTGGGCGTTGGGGGAAGACGTGAGGTGGTTATCACCGGACATTCGTCGTCGTTCTGTAAGATGGAACAGTCGCAATTACAAGCCGTTGGAAGAAAGCAGAGTTATGCGTCAGACAGATGATGTCAGGACGAGCCACAAAGCTTATATTACATCATATTTATTTATATAGCGCCAGCAGATTCCATACCGCTGCTGCAATCAGTGGATTTAAAGTCACACACAGTAATGAACTGTTACACGAACATTAATAGTAAAGCACGTGGAGCCTCGCAGAGGCTTTCAAATGGCAGCTGTGTCCATGAGCTTACAATCAAACGGATCCGTTAGCGGCCCATACTGTCACATTACAAAAATCAGCATAAAGGATAAGCTGCTTAAAAAAATATTTGTAATGATACCCTTCAACATACAAGCCATATAACTCTTTGAAAAGCGGGCACTAAGGGCACTGCAAATAACATACAGGTCTGCTGATTAATATAAAGGTGGATGCAATGTCCCCTAAAATATCATAATTAAATAATAAATGTAAATTAATGTAAATTAAATACAAATTTTTTTTTTACTGCATTACAGTTTATTACTTTATGTCAGTAATGTCAGGTCGGTAACACAACAGACTTTTAATCCATAAAGATATCGGATAATCTAAATAAATAAATATAAAGGGTTAAACGAAATGACCTATGTCCAGACTGGGATTTCTTGGATAAGAACTCCCATAACTCTCTGCCAGCTGCTTATGCTTCTAGTCCAAGGACACCTGGAAGCCCATACTTTTTTTCCTACACTATGCTAAAGCTTTAAAGGTGCTGTTCCACTTGGAGAAAACATTAATTGCAGGGTTTTAATCGGGTCAGAACAGCATAGATAATGTGAGAAGCTTTTAGAGTTTTTTGTGGCAGCAGCCTATTGGTGTCAAATGACAAATAAGTTATCCCAGCAAAAAAAACAGTGAATGAGGCAAAATTTTATGTTATTAAAGAATTCTTCCAGTATTAGGAAATACGTTCGTAACGCCGTATTTAGTTACAAAGCAGAGTAGGTGGAACAGCAGCTTTAACTGGAAGGTGGATCAATTACATCGACCTCTGTTACTCTTTTTCACGTCTCCATTATGAAATCAATTGACACATTCTAGGACGCGGACCCAAAGATATATACCAGCTTCCTGCGTTTCACTGATTACCAGCAAAGTGACCAGATAACAGAGCTGCCTCCTCTAATGCAGGAGGCAATTAGATAATGAATTTTAGGTCCATCTTCTCTAATTATGGGATGATACTCCTCAGTAAAACGAGATTCAATTTCAGTCCTGGAACAGGAGCCGGCTAATGGGATTATGGGAGAAACGTACTGATATATATGTATAGGGATAGGCAACCTTTGGCACGCTAGCCGCTACGGACACCCATTCTCAGTAAGTACTGGTTTTTGCTCGGCTGAGTAAAGTGGGATTGGATAAATGTGCCTGTTTACTGGTAGAAGTCATACAACATACTTCACGGCCGGTTCTGCGTATACATTGCGGCAGTGCCAGCCAGAAACTCACAGCACGTTCCATCATATTAACCAAGGTCGGCCAGAATTCTAAGCTTTTTCATTCCCAGCCTATACATCGCAGACTTTAAATGTGTTAAAGTCACATCACAAGCACAGCACAGTTATTAGAGCATATTCATTAAACCTTGAGTCAGCCCAAGTGGAACACAAGAGAATTATCATCTTAATATTGTGACTCAGGGGCGGCCAACAGGTAGCTCTCCAGCCGTTGTAGTCAGGATCCGTCATGATGCTTGACCCACCTTTGGCTCAGTCTTCTTTTACTACAATGCCTACAGACATTGGTACCTCTACAACATATGTAGGGCAAGCTTCTGGGTACCCCTGAAACAACTATGCTATGCTTGGCGGGTCCCTATCGAGGACAATGCACAGGGAGCTCCAAAAGTTTCCAGCTTGGGTAAACTCAACTCCACCTCTGGAAAATATTGCGTAGTGAATCATGAAACAAACATCTGTTTTGCCTAATTATGTTCTTACCTTGACTAAAGTGTCACATTTTGAAGTTTTGGAGAGACATGTGTGATCGGTTGAACACCAGGTGCACGGCCAGGGAGAAGTCAAGCAGCTGGTGCACCTGTGTAGGAGATTAGAGGTCTATGTGGTTAAACCAACGCATTTCATGTCATCCTGGCTATAACAGTCTTAGGAGAAGAATAACTCACTTAAGGTTATATAAACTTTCTGCTTTAATAATCTTACATAAAAGGACATATACTGTATGCATAAATGAACATAATGTCATAAATGAGTATTATTATGAAGACTACAAGAGAGAGAAGAGAACTTACGGGGTCTTGGGGTGAACAGCCTGGGTTCTCTTGCAGTCGTAGATGACAAGGTTATTCTGAGTGATCTGAACTCCTCCAACTGTCACAGCAACATCAACTGTCACATAATCTGTGAAAGAATCGCAGCATTGTTAGAGCGAGCAAAGGTAGAGTAACATACCCCAGACTACAAAATATATGTTTAAATATATTTCAAATGACATAAATGGTAGAGATGGACACCTTCAGAAATGCAATAATACCATATCAAAGGCTTCCCATACTATGTAGAAGGCCATAAACAATCTATCATAAAAGAAACATTCCATGGATGATACAAATACAGCCCTATTACACGCACACTCAGGATTCACCATAATGACCTTAATTAACTATACCTTGGTTTGATGGAAATTCTGGGAATTTGTCAGAAGGGAGGAAGGAGCAGGAAACCCATTGTTGGGTGGCATCATACACAACATTTGCCGGCATAAGCTCCTCATTTCCGTAGTCACATGACACGTTCATCTGTATCAGGTTGGGGAGATTTCCAGTGACGTTCAAAATTATTGACTATGGAACAAAAGAAAGAATGCTTTAGATGTATGCAAAATGCACGAAACACGGGGAGAGAAAATGTTTAACGATATCAATAAATAAAAAATGTACCATCTCTATCACATTTATTATTTACTGTTAAGTAGAACAGCTGAGAACAGTACAAAATGGGTATTTGGACACACATGCTTAGTTTAAGGTTTAGGGAAAAAAATTAAAATCTATGTTTATTGATGGTTACAATTTTTTTTAATTAGAAGTTTATAATTTGATAATGAAAGCCCAATGGTTTGACTCGGTTACACCCATCCCTTCACCATACATCTATGGTATGGCCCTCACCTTGGTGTCAGAAGCTATATCAATTTGACCAGGGATGATTGTCATTGAAGGGCACTGCTTTACCCCTCCTGTACTTGGATTGGTCCAGAACATGGAATCCTCAGATCCCTGACATTCCTGCTGCAGGGAACACCTGAATGAAACCAAAACCGTCATTAGAGAATGGAAAAGCGGGCAGGGTTGCCATATTTGCCATTTTTTCCAGGATTTATGTTAATGGCATACTTGAGAACTCCCCAGGTTTGACCTTGTATCTCTACGGCTCCACTTATTTTTTTCTCCAGGCAACAGAGCAGCGTTTAGCCATGCCCGCTCCCCTTCCCATTCCTCTCCCGCTCCCTGCCACTCCTCTCCCCCCCCTGCCCCACTCCCTGCCCACTCCCCTTGCCACTCCCCTTCCCACTCTCCAGCTCCCTGCCCGCTCCCCTTCCCACTCGTCTCCCGCTCCCTGTCTTGAATAAAGTTGATATGGCAGCCCTACTTTCAGGCATTAGTATCTCTGAAATAAACCACATCTGCAAGTGAATAACCACATCTCAAAACCACGCAATCAAAATACACTTAAAGGTTCAGACTAAAAGTAAAGAAAATAAACCACCATCCACAGCGTTGGCTAACCTTTAAATCACGAGGAACATACTTTAAAGGCTAGGGATGCTGAACCCTATTAAACGGAGTAATATAATGGGAAATAATAATCATTTTTAAACCTTTTAACTTAAAGATACCAATTTTTTTTTACAACAATAACAAAAAGCCTTTATGAACAATATCCCCCGTGATTTTGTAGACCTTCGTATCATCACGCTAAACACCATGAGCGCTTAATAGGTTAATGGAACTAATCTGATCCGGGATTAATGCGAGTGAACCAGGCTATGTCTGCATAGCAATGAGTAATTAGTTACTGATCAGAACAGTCCCAGCATTCTATGACCTTCATGATCCAGCCACAGCATCAAATATTCAAGGCGATGTATCGGGCATATTATGTTTTAAGTGATTAATTATTTTGATAGAAAGAATTCAGTGAGCCTGTAACTCTGTCAGTGATTTGTCCTATAGTTCTTTAATTAGTACATTACCAAAATACATTATTATTATCAGAAAAGTGAGAAGTGTGTCTAAATGACGCATCTGTCACATAAAAAGCTGAGGGGATGTATGACAAGTGAGAAATTAAAAAAAATGTAAATCAACACTTCTACACAAGAAATAAGAGACGGGTAAGATTAAGGAATGGGCTAAAAATGTGGAGAGGACAACAAGGGTTATCACTGAAGGTCAAAGTTGGAAGGAAAAGAGAAGAATATAAATTGGGCAAAAAGTTTTTGTTGGTAGTTACAGAAGAATGGATGGTTTGAGCATAGAGCTGGGGACACGGGATTGGGGTTTGGAGGATCGAGGAGAGCGTTGGTCTCGGTTGTGTTAAAGCCAAGCGATGAGAGCTGGATGTATGGAGGAGAACACTGACAGTGCTGGTGCTAGGAGGATTAAACTCTGCGTGCTGGGGATTAATTTGAATATTAATTGGATAATAAATGGGGAGGCAGTAAAGACGACAGAACAAAGTTATGATGGGCATAAAAGATAAAAACTTGGGAAAGAAGTGATTAGTACAGCTTATGTAGTGGAAGGACATGGTTGACCGTAGAGGTGATCCATCAAATTGAATGAATGTTTGAGGACACAAAGAATGTAATGAGGTTGTTATATCGGAAGAGAGTCCCAATATGATAGAACTGTGATGAAGCTATAAGACTGTTTAAAGGGACACTCCAGCCATCATATGTACTTCACTGCACAAGAGAGCTGTGTGGTTACGTTTTCATGTTGGTGGTTTTGAAAATATAATTTTGCAGAATCCCCACTAAATGCATTTGCCCCTTCCCCCCACTCCCGGCTAAATGCCATGTGGGAGATGTGTTCAAGTGATATACCCCCCAACATTGCTGGCCCGGGAAACGCTACACGCAAAGTACTTTGATATGCGTTCTTCCATAATGGGGTGTCAGGGACATTATACTGGTCCTTTAAGGTCTGAGTCTTTGAAGCCGGAAAGATGGGGAGAGTTGGAGGGCAGAATGGTTCTTATGTGCCGTCCAATTGTACGCTTCTGTGATTTTTGAAGGGTAGGGATTGGTAGAAAGTGGAAAAAGAAAATGGCGGTTAAGAGAAGAAGTAAAGGATCAAAGAGGTGAATAGAGGACCTGGCTTCCATGGTACACCATCCGCAGTACACATCCGCTGCCTCCATACATTCTGTGCACGTCTTGAATTTGTCACATTCTGCCACCTTCACTCGGGTCATCTGGAGAAAAGGAGGAAGATGGTTAATACGCCCGGTGATGGCGCGTCACCAATTACGACATAATAATACATCTTGTGGTAAAGAATGGCTTGACTTTGTACCTGATATGAGGTCATCACATAGAGGTAGGTGGGATCCACTGGATCAAAGTGCATGATGTGGTGAACAGGTTGCCCTCGGGCTATCGTAATGGACTGTCTGCTCACTATGGCCAAGCTGGCATTCAAGTTTATCTTAAGAAAGACATAATGGCTCAAAATGAACAAAAACACCACAGTAAGGAAATGCTCCAAATCTTCAAATAGTAATTCTTAAGATGGAAATATTGGCTAGATTTTCAAAAATACATTGTATATTTACAAAAAATGTCTGTTTAAAAGCATTTAGATAATATCTAGCATTACTTTTTTATTTTATGGCAACTATTGATCTAGAACATGGCAGCTGTTAAGACACGTCACGAAGTAAAACGTTCTAACTAAAATCTCTTCCCCGTGCCTGTTGAATGACGCCTATTCCAACTTATCGTGTTAAATCTTACATAACTAATGACGCTCCGGGATCGGATTATATTAAAAACCCCTTTTTATATAAAAAAAACATACATATTTTCAGCTTAGAAACAACTGTCCAGTTTTATAAAGCGATACAAGTTAACATCTCTTGACGCAGTAACATATTTTCCCTTTATCCTTCTTTTTCTTTGTTGCTGTGATGACATCATACTGCAAGTTGAGTTGCCTCATGCTGAGAGCTTTTTCATGGCCCTTTGTTGTAACGAATTTAACATATTGGTAATAAGTCACCTCGCGACTTTGGACGAAAGGAATGTGATGGTCAACAAGAGTTAAAAGGGCCTTCTACTGTAGTCTTTCGTTTCACCATCTATAAATCCATAGCCTAAGCCTTCATCTCTCTCAGGCATTCTTGGATTACAATACTGTATTGGAACGTGACCATACCACTTCTACAGGAAGACTATGCACTGCATCGACTACCGTTACGTAACGGACATGCCTTGTTTTGCTCAGTGGGTGTAGTAGTCCATTGTGGATGCTAGAAGGTTAAATGCAGGAAGTCTCGGGCCCATGTTAAGCTTTTTCGCCTAATTTAGTGACAATGAAACAATACGTTCACTCCGTGCACTGAGGAAATTCCAATGCTCAGTTTCCTCTAATCCCACCCAAGTTCCTCCTTCCCCTAGCCGGTCTCTCTTTACTTCATTATCTCCGGCTGATACCTCATATTTCCAGACACCTCTTTCTTAACCATCCGGGATTTTCAATACTACAAGATACCCCCATCACTCCCTAAAAATAACAATCCTAAATCGGAGCCCTAAAATCCCCTCAATTAGTATGTGTTATTTGCATTTATTCTGTAATAATACACGGTGACGGGGCTGCGACGGAGGTGTGAGATGAAATAAACTATGTTGAGATGTTTTGGGCCCCCGAGGGCAGATTGTAGGAGCCTCTGAGGGGAAGCAGATGAGGAAGACTTCCATTCTGTCTGTTAATGCTTTATCACAAGCCCTACCAAGCAATATAAATCTCCATTAGAAGCTATTACGTATAGGTCAAAGGTCTCTCCAAGTAGGACCACTGTTTCTGTGTATTAGATTAATCATCCATATACTGGGGGGAATCACAGATCCTTGAAGATATGAAGTCATTTTAGGCTCCTACCTCTACCCCCACTCTTATAAACTTCATATAAAATGATGATACCTGCTCAGGGATCCTATTTGAGTAGACTGTAACTCTCAGCAAATATATATATGATTTACAAAACGGGTGAGAAGATGTACATTTAGGACAGAGATGGTGTCAAACATTGTTCTGTGAGAACATTAAATCCACAGATGACCAAAATATAAGGGCAAAGTATGTTACTTTTATTTGGTGTGGACAACAACTTTAAGTTTATTGTGAACTGGAGGCCTCTGCTGTGGCCAACCACCGGCAATCATCATCATCATCATGGAAATGTCAAAAGGTAAGAGTAGACAAGATACTGTAAAGGCCATGTTTGGAGATGTTCTCTGGTGGCTCACCATCCACACGTGTGATGTAGGCTCAAGAGGACACATGAATCTCTAGATGATGGACAATTTGGCCTGACCCTGGGTAACTAGAGGCATGAGGTCTCTCAAGATGTACACAAGTCAACAAGGAATTCTCTATGTATATAAAATATTCATTTGTTAACACTGGCCAACATCGGTCATAAGCGTGGTTACGTACCTTCAAAAGCTGGCCACTGGCTGTTCCCAAAAATGCCACGGTGTAGCCATTAACACTTGACACTGCCACAGATGTCAATCCCGGGGCTTGAAAGATTGGCGTGGCTGAGAGAGGGCGATTGATAGCCAACGGGTTCTGTAGATGCGCGGCTCCACAGTCCAACTGCTCGTCCTGAAGCTGCACAAGAATACACAGCGGAGTGAGACACAGGGAACCGACAAGGGAAAGCACTTACCCATACAACACCGACATGCGTGCGGACCTTCTTGTGTAATCATACTATCACTTAGACTGAAAAGACAATCAAAATCTCCTCTGCCGCTGGTATTATGTGTGAAGATCGCCGTTTGGGGATGTAATTCTATCAACATCATTCAAGAACCCAGTAATGATCAGCATGTGGAGGGTTCATTTCGACAATGCCTGAATTCTTTGATTTTGTCTGAGAATAATAACCATTAACCCCATGGGTGCTGGAGGGTACTGAATGAGTATCTGAACATGCAGTCGAAAGAGGTAATTGTTTCTGTCTGGAGTCTCTGGGATAATTGTAACATGCTATTATCTGGGGCCATGCCAAACTGCTTCACACCCCCCCCATCCTCCGCTGCACCCCGCTCCCCTCCTCCCCGCATATTACTGTCCTCCTCCACACCCCTCACCCACCCTAGTGTTCAATGTTCTGCCGAGAGACACTCGTAAAAGTCCGATATAAAAATATTTAATGAAGTTCTCTCCCTTCTTCATGAACTGGCTACTTTTTCCCCTAAGGTTCTAAAAGGGTTTTTGATGTGTAACAATATATCTCTACGAATAAAACCTCATCAAATCTTAACAAATCTTTTACAAAACCATACATACCGAATGTACTTGCGAAAATGTTTGCTAACGGGAACGCAGCCACAAATGGACAAGAACGGGGGGGGTAAGACATGAAAAAGGAGCCATAATGTAGCCACAGAAATAAAAATATAGCACGATGGTGGAAGCCACCACAAGAGAAGTAACTAACCACAGAGACACCGACACTTTAAAATACCACTTCCATACATGTGGTCCTTATACGTACATCTTGGATTCCAGGAAAAAAAATATTATCCATATGATGATTTAGTGTTGGCTTCATTATGTTTTTAGCCAAATGCACGTTTATTAGAATCCTCTTTATACATCTGCTCTGTTTCCTCGCCCCCGGCAGAGACTCTCTACACATATGTGCATTTGTTGGTCCCCTTTTATAATGTGAGTGCTTTCTGGACAGTGATTGGCTGTGTCAGAATTATAGGGAGTGTTGTAGGCATTACAGACCTCTGGAGCTGCAAAGTAGTGTAATGTGCATTTGTATTCGGGGCAGTAAACGGTCCCTTCAGAATTGTGAAATAAGGTGTAATACCCAATGGAAATGAAATCAATGTTTATTCAGGGCTATACCGCACACTTAACAGTACGTAAAACAGGATATATATATATACTATATATTATATATATATATATTATTATATATATATATATATAATATATATACTATACTATATATATATATTGACCATGCTGCTTTGGGGAAAACTAAAGGCAGACGGATGCCAGAAAAGATCCTACTACATCCTAAATAAGAGGATTATTCACAAGTCTTTTTATGAGCGGCGCTAGAATAATTTATTGTAAACAAGCTATCACCGCGTCTTCTGTGTTACGGATAGTATGCAGATTGATAGACAGACTTACTTCACAAAACAAAAAACCCCCCACAATTATATGGAATTTATTTTTGGCTCCATATCTTGGGATAAATTAGTTTGTTGTAAATTTCCATCGCGTCCGATGAGCTAATTACCGGTAAGCATCCAATTCGCTGACTATAGAATAGATCCACAATAAGTACCCCCCCCCCCCCTCCATTATGCGGAATTTTGTAATCAGGACACAGGCTGTTCCCCATAACGTCTCTTGGCCCCAGTATTCCCCGGGCCATGGGAAACATTTCATCTAAATTTAGAGAATTCCATCGCACTTGTGTTTGTAGAATTCCCGAATTTCTCAGTGTCCCGTGGTGGCGCTCAGATTCCGGGTCTATCTACATGGAACGCAGAACGCATTTATGTGAGTGTTGTTTATCATAATGATCCTGGGAATAGATCAGAATCCGTTACTTCTCCGTCCCATCGTTATATCCGGTGTGCCCTGACCTCGTTACGTGGCAAAGAGCCGAGACGCAACGAGGACCTGATTTCAGTAATGGAAGGGACGGGCTGGGGAGAAGCATAATCAAATCTGCTCTGTTGTCTGAATTTGTACAAAAACAGATCAAAGTGTCACGTTGTAACTTAATTAAGATCAATAATACAGAAACTGGAAGACAGCGCGTGATAATTTGGTCCGTTTTACCAAAAATCACAATTTCAGACATAAATTCTGATTTCATACAAATATTGTCTTTTTGCCACACTTTTAAAAATATCTCATCTTTTTATTGGTGGCCACATAGCATTATTACCAAATATTTTAGGAAGAAAGTTACCGCACACAGAAAATGGTATATAAGGGGTGATTCTCTCTGCTGTCCTCGCAATAACATTATATATATATATATATATATATATATATATATATATATATATATATATATATATATATATATAGTGATATAGGTTAGAATATATGCAATGTACCTTTTTTTCCGAATACAAAATATTCCTGATTGTAACATACAAAAAAATTTCAAATATTAATAAGTTTCCAGTTTTAGGGAACGCATAATAAAGAAAATAATCTTACGTTTCAGAATATACCGTACAGTGTATGAAATGGTGACTATTCTGCACTTTACACAAATAATGAAAATGTCACAATATTCGGAAGAAATAACTTCCTGGTGCCAGTTAGTCTAAAGCGATCCTGCTGTCCTTTTGTGCTATTAATGCTTTCATTTCAGGGAGTTTTGTTTTATTTTATGTGATTTTTAAGCCCCCTGTTTGGGATCATATTGAAAGATCACGCTACATGCACGCCAGTAATATGTGTTATGGAGCCCTGCGTTCTTCCTCTATTGTCTTGGCTCTTTGTCGTACCTGTGAACTTCAAGATGAGTGCACCCTGAGACTCTTGAAATATTAACCCTTTAATAGCCCATTGTTAAGAGTTTATGTAGTGCTCAAATACCGGTCGTTATGGAAACCTTGGCTTGTCATTATTTACAGATACTCTTAATTGAGCCACCTGCATTCAAGCCGGGATATTAACCATAACATACCGACCGCAAAAGCACCAATTGCTATTATACAGCTGGGTATAATAGGAAGGAGTCAGCTCCAATCCTGAGAATCTGCCCCATCACCCTGAGACTGGGGCAAAAACCCTGGGAGGTTCCTCGTATGCTCAAGCACAGCTTCTCGAGATCTCCAGTCACCAGAGGGGAACCCCAGGGTGCGGGAGCGACCCACTCCATGCCACCTTCCCCATCAACACAAGTGTGAGCCCCCCAACATCAGCGGAAACCCGAAAGGGGGCTCTGGGGAGCCGGGGCTACAAGGTTCCCAGGCGCGCTCATTGTATATAAAACCAGGATTAAGTCTGCCAGGAGAAGTGCGAATGCCTGCTGTGTGACCAAAGGCGAGACGTACAAACTCCGCCATGTAAAAAAGAATTGGGATTAATGAATAAAGAATAAAAAAACTTTCTGTTTAGCATTTTAACAAGTTTTATGTTTTGAGACTTTTGAACCCACACGTTGCGAAGCATTTGGGCTCTCTGGACACTCTTTGAATCCACTTCCTGTTTCCTGTTTTGTTTTATTTTCACATTAAACCAAAGCTGAAAAATAAACATCCAATCAGGGAAGGGGGGGGTCTGCGGCATGCTGGGATACATCTTCTGAGCAGAAAGACGGGAAACCCGGCGGTTACAATTCTTTCTTTAAATAATGTATATAATGATAAAGTCGTTTCCTCCGACCGTACTGTGCCGTGCCGTGCCATGTCGGACCATGCCGTACCGTGCCGTGCCGTGCCATGACATGTCGGACCATGCCGCACCGTGCCGTAACGTGCCATGACATGTCAGACTGTTCCGTACCGTGCCGTGTCTATACCTCCCGGTGAAACAAAGCTTCCTTCACCCACCATATGTGATGCATAAAGAGCGTCAGCGCCGGCGGGGGAGATTGATTAAGAAATAATAAACATTAAGTACTCGCTCCTCGGTACTTAACCCAGTAAAGCTCTTTTGGGTTTACACGCCGGCCATGGCAGATTGATGACGTGCCGGCCGGGGCTGCTGGAGATGAAAGCCTGATCCCGAGACGGTCTTTATTTTAGTTGGGTATGAAAACACCGTCCAGGCAGACAAGCATTAGGCGGGACTCGCTAAGCGGGGGGCTTTGGTGTATGAGCTGTATGGGCTGGGGGGGTCGTGAATATCTTATAATACTGCCTGGGTCTGCTTGCTGGCCGCCGGCACGTCCCCGCGCAATGTGCTCGCCAGGATTTCCATCCCCAGATGTTTCCAGTTGTAGCCCACCTCCCACTCTTATCCCCCCTTTGTAATATTCACAATACAGCTGTCTGCAGATCCTGCCGGTGGCACAGAGTAGAGAGGGAGGAACATCTGAGAGG
>VKOC01000004.1:33103684-33151285 GCA_009364415.1 Spea multiplicata
TTACTAAGTTCCGCTTTTAACCGTACCTGGTGCTTGGCCCTGCCGGTTTGCCCTTCCCTGTGCCCACTGGGCCAGCATTCCTTAGACGTTCTTCACATGCCAATAAATCTCATCAGCTTAGAACATATTGACCGAAAAAATGCATTTTCCATCCCTTTTCCTTTTGCTATATTTTCAAACCGTTTTAACTTATTTATGATTGCTATTGAACTGATGGGAATAATTTGTTTTCTATAGCGCCATCATATTTTGCAGCGCTGTAGTATCCCAGAGGCTGAAATGTGTCGTTACTGATGTATTAACGGCTGTATCGTTTACCAACTAATTTATTAATTTAACTCGCTTCTTACAGTCCCTACATTCAAAGGGTCCGACAAAACTAGAACCGACGGACCAAGGCGACCTGATACATTCGGGAAAGAAGGCTCTGATTTCACCGCCCGATCCCCGTAACGTAACGGTTAAAATGTGACATTTTTGCAGATATCCGCACACAAGAATATACACCCACAAGAATATATACACATTGTGTAACACAGCCTGTCCTCCTTGGGGTGTTTGGATTCGCAGTAATCTGAGGTCCCTCCTTTTCAGCCTGGAGCTTTAATCCGTTCCAGATGTCAGTCCGGGGAGTGAAATGAAGCCAAATCATTTAATGCCCGTTATCCTGTCTGATTAAATGGGGGGCGTCACTTTAATACCCAAGACATGCCAAGAATCCCGGCTATTTGTCCCAGATTAGGCAGCTCTGCAGCCTAAAGCTTGTCTGACGCTCAAGTTGTTTACAGCGTAGACGAGGGTGTCCAGCGTGCGATGGGAACAACTAGAGAACAGCGATTAATATCAACGTATCAGCCATTAGATATACATTACTGGGCAAAGGTTTGGGGTCACTCTGCCGTTTTCATGGAAAGCAAGGACATTTCTAGCTGTAACATAATTACAAAAGTGTTATCTGATGATTAATTAGCCTTTTAAACTTAATCTTGGATCAGCGAACACAACGTGCCATTGGAACACTGGAGTGATGGTGGGAGTGATAAAGGGCCATTGGAACACAGGAGTGATGGAGTGAATAAAGGCCAATTGGAACACGACGAGTAATTGGGAGGATAAAGGGCTATTGAATCCAGAGTGATGGAAGTGATAAAGGCCTGAACAAGGAGTAATGGGAGGGATAAAGGCCTTGAACCCAGGTGATGGGGTGATTAAAGGCGCCATTGAAACCCAGGAGTACAGGAGTGATAAAGGGCCATGAACCTCAGGAGTGATGGAGTGTAAAGGGCCCTATTGGAACCCAGGAGTGATGGGAGTGATAAAGGGCCTCTGTGCGCCTATGAAGAGATTCCAGTAAAAATCAGCCATTCCCAGCTACAATAGTCATTTACAACATTAACCCCATCAATGGGCCAAATTGTCTTTCTTTTCAAAAACAATCTAATGAGCGTAAATGATCCCAGGCTACATTGTATTTTCTTGTGACTCCTACCGAGGCTGTCCCGTACCTATCGTTATAAACGTTGAACAACATATGACGTTAGAAAAAAACAACTTTTTGCTTTGGTTCTTTGCAAACTGGAAAGAATGTTCTTGAAAAGGAACCCAAACTTCGATCCCAGGAATCCTGTCTTGCAAAGCTGGAGAAATTAAATGAAAAGTTGTTCATTCAATCGTTCATAGTCTTTTTGATTGGGAGCTACATGAGAATTTTATATATTAATATATAAATATATTAATCGTCCCAGCAGAGGCTTCACAGGGAGCAGAAATGCAAATGTGAATGAAAGATAACTCGCAAGTGCTATCGCGCTTACACAAAGCGTTAATTAATCTAGTGTTTTACGCACATAAACCTTCTGAGTTTTGTCACGCGGTTTGTTTGCTCTGAAAATGCAAAAACTTTTAAGGCACCTCAGTTTCTATGGCAACAACCAGTCGTTTCCTGCTTCCGCGATTTGTTGGGGTTTTTTGTGTTGCGTTTAGCTAGAAAAAAAGTACAATTTCGCGGGGTAGGTGGAACAGCATCTTTAAAATCTACTAGCTGCAACCAACACAACATAGTAATAGTCTTTATGAAGGTCGTTAATGTGTAGTTCCATTCATGCCGCGGCTGGGTGGGACACGTGAAGACGGCCTGGTTACGAAGGTGTGAGCTGGAGAGCGCTGTAAGCGGATAAGCCCCTCATTAATGTTTTCACAGCATTAAGATTTATATAAGTTTCTCTAATTAAGTGGCGACCTCTATAGAGCTCAAATACATAGAGGGTTAATATTCTTCACACATAGCCAAGTTCTATGCCTTCTACCATAGAGAAACTCTGTCCACGGTGGGTTCTAGTGGGTCCGGAACCCAAGCTTCTTTTTTGTCCCTTGATGTTCCACTGTGGATTTCGGCATCCTCTAGTGATCTGGCCATTAGCCGGGATACCGGATAATTTATTATTCCAGGATTTTTCCCCCTCTATATTAACTTATCAATCATTGACTTAAGCAAACGTTGTACTCCTCAGTCCAGCGCCTCGCTTTTCAGTGGAATGTTAAGTGGACCTGTCACCTTCCCGACTCATTGCTTCATTGATAAGAACTTACAAAAACATTAGCCGCGAGTATCGAACCAAAGCAATGTCGCCACCGGTTAGTCTGCTGGCCAATGGATGATAAACATTGTCCTGCCGCGCAACAATGGAACATTGTTAAAAATTATTAACGCAGCGATGCCACCTAAACATCACATAATACGCCCAACAAATGGAGACATATCCCTACCCGGTGACTGCAGAACCGTAAGACCAAGGGAATGGTTTCATGATCTATGAAATGACGTCTGGAAGCCTAACCGTGCAAATTATACATTAGAATTCGCGTTCCCGTCTGTAGCTTCCGCGTTCTGCCCGGCAGCCATCTGATAAGTCAATAAGCGGTCTTTCTGACCATTTTGCTGAGAGGTGGATCAGAGAAGCAAATCGTGTTCTTCACAGATTCTTGAGGACCCAAATGTTGTAAGAATTGGCCAAGAAGTTGGCGGAGCCCAAGACAAACTTGTGCTTATTGGTCCACCATGGGTTTCAAAGAACCTCCTTTAAAATAAATTTAGTTACTGCCAGGCAAGCACTTGTCATGATCTGGCAGGCAGTATGGACAATACATTACTCAATGGTTTAACATGGGCAGGCTGGTGTTCTTATACTCAAAATCTTTACAGGTCCTTGTAATAAATGTTGGTGTCTTTTCATCAAATGTGTGAAGATCAAGCCCAATTTTTGAACACAACACGTAATTGATACCAGAGTAACGTTTATTAACGGGATTCCGGAATCCGCTGCGGAGCTCTCTTCCAGAACCACGGATGTAAGAGTCAGAGCCGGGCGTGCTCTGCTGCCTTCCAACAATGCAAAGTATGACTGTCAAGCGTGTCTTTTTAATTCTGGTGCAAACAGGTCGGCGGCATTCATTGTGATTTAGTCACATCCTGGTCACGGGGGGGGGGCACGTTGCATCACCAGGAGGGAAGAATAGCGATAGAATATCTTTAGATAAATGTAGATTTATGAACTGCTTACTTGCAGCTTTCTGAGAGGAGGCAAAGGGTTGTATTGATAAAGAAGAACTCGTAGCTTAATCAGCAGGGGCATCACGCTCGTTTCCTCTGTGATTGCTCCATTGTACAACTTCGCCCCATAATTGCAAAATAAAGTATGTCGTTCTCCATTTAATCTACAACCAGCTCCGATATGCTTGCGTTCATTTGTAAGAAATGCTACTACTACAACTTACCTCTACTACTAACTACTACTGCTTCTTACTACTAACTGCTGCTACTTACTACTACTACTTACTATTACTACTAACTGCTACTACTACTACTTACTATTACTACTAACTACTACTACTAACTATTACTACTTTCTACTCGGCAACCAGCAGTCCTTCAAGGCTTCAAAGTTGTTACTATTAAAAAGCAATCCATTTAGTAGATCAGCGTTATGTCTCGGCCACAGGTCACAGCACCCAGCTGCAGACACCAAACATCTGATCTCTTCCATTTCAAGGGTGGACAGAGAAAAGACTCTCTTAGTATACAGGGGTGATACGATGTGCTTCCATAACATATAGCAGCTCTTATACGTAAATATTCTCAATATGAAATGGACGGGATCAGATATATTGGGGCTGTGACCTGTTGCGGTGAAACAATACTGATCTACCTAGTGGAAGCTGGGGCAATTGTAAAAACCCTTGTTAGAAGTGGCCAGCCCCCGGGCCTCTCTTTGGACAGCCTTGATATAGAAAGAGATAGAAAATACCGGCTGCCCTGCCTGAGCGCAGCATCATGTTTGCATGGACTGCCCGCGGGGTTAATGTTTCCATATCTATGCAGAAATCTCTTCTGTTGAATCCCTGGGCTCAGACAGAACAATGAACTTTATTTAATTAATCTGCAGCCTCTCCCAGCGCTCCAACCGGTTCCACATCTCACTTAACCCTTTTCGCTCCAACCGGTTCCACATCTCACTTAACCCTTCCAGCCCCGGAGAGATGATGTCAGCGAGAAGAATTTCACGCCATAATAAGCAGATCCTATGAATTTGGCAGTCACCCCGGCGCTGCGGTGCTAATAATTAACCCATTCCTTGCAGTGTTTGCGCTGACCCTTTAACAATTATATATGGGTGGATTGTAGAAACCATGTGCTTTTTGACGCAAAGTGTCACAGCTCGTCTCTTTCTGGTTTGTGATCAGTATGAGGAAGAGAGAGAGAAGGGAGCGCTGGATGCCTTGGCTTCTGAGCAGAACTAAATGATCGCCGTAATTTGCAATGACCCAGCGCCATTCAGATGGACTTTTTGAGGTCTGCCTCTGTACCAGAAACTGAAATTGCCTTCATTATGGTCTAAGGGGTCCAGTGTATTTGTGATGACATCGAATGTCCAGATGCATCTAGAGGTTAAATATCCCAGTGCGTTTTCTGTGGTTGCCTGTGATGTGTATCCAGATTGTTCATTTGAGAGCCCCATTGATAACAATGTTACGCTTTACGCTAAGTGTACCAGAGCCAAGATTGTTGTTATTAAAGATCATCTTGAAATAAGTATTATAGATGACTTGAGGGTGAGGTTTGCAGAGATCGACGTGGCAGTAAAATAAGCGTTTATTAATAAGAAGTGATTGTGGGGAATCGTATGATGGGTGAGAGTGAATTATCTGAATGTAAAATCCATACAAGTAGCGTTACAAGTGATTTTCTGGGGCTATATTTGAGTACATTTTGAACCTCTTGAGTGTCACATGGGACACAGAATACTGAAAAGACAATCCAACAAAATAGCCGATAAAGTCATTCTAAATCTCTGCAGGGATGACGAAAGAATGGCGTCTTAGAGGGGTTATCAAAATGTTGTATGAATATGTGCGAGGCCGACATAAAGAGCTCTCCAGCGACCTGTTCATTAGCGTTTATGAACAACAGGTCATCCTCGGAGATGGGAAGAGCGACGATTTTATACAAAGGAAGGGATTATTACAGTAAGGGCAATAAAGGCACAGAATTCACTGCCAAGGGAGAAGAGATGCCTTCAAAAAGGTCTGGATATTTGTCTTCAGAAATGCAGGACATAGAGGGATATAAATGACAGAATAAACCTTAATATTTTAGAGCTTCTGGATCCAAGGAGAAATCTGATTGCCTTTTGAAGTTGGAGAAGGACGTTCTCCTTCTAAATTGCAAAATTGATAACATAGATTAATTGGGATTTTCTTGGCCTTCTTTTGAGTCAAATGCAGAAAGCATAGATAGAAGGGTTGAACTTGACGGACTTAGTACTTTTTTCAACCTAAAGTACTATGTGTTAAAAAGGGTCAGCACGATCATGAATGTGGCAACTTAATTGGACCTGAGGGGTTGCTATGTTAACTTGGCCGTATCAGTTACGTGGGACTTATTTTTAAGTCTATGAACAGGAGCCAAGCGAGAAAATCATCAAGTCTACTAATCCCTTTCACAATAAAGTGCAGATTAAATGTTTTAATATAGATTGATTTTAAATAAAATACAACCGATATGTTTTAGCAGGAATGTTAAGCTTTTGGCATTTGAGCGTTCGGATTTTAGGGAAAGTGGGTAATAAAGAATGAAACGGAGAGAAGAAAAAGCTATGAAGATACCTGAAGATTTGTATGACGTGTTTTCCCAGGGCTTCTCCCCTCTCTTGTAAATGGGAACCGGGGGGGGGCACAAAAGTCTCCTACATGGTTATCACCTGCCGTACCTGGAGCCTCGATACATTTCGGTGGGGTGTAACTCTTCCAGTCCCCGCAATGATGTGATTTGGGGTGTTTGTATTGTGTGGGTCTGCTTGAAGATTGTTATCCACACGCAGGGGCGTAACTAGAAACCACAGATCCACAGGACCCCCAGCTTCAACAGCTGGTCTGTGCCATCATTGCCCCCTCAACATACAACATATGTAAACACACAAATTACACACACTCATACTCACTAACACACACTCCATCTCACCCCACTTACACATCCATGCTCACACACACAAATACACATCCATGCTCACACACTCCTGCAGCTTGCTATTTCACCGCAGGGTCACATGACGTTGTGTGACCCCGATACGCTCCTGCATGGACCCCGTCACCAGTGTCCACGTAGCTATCTAATCCATCTAGTGTGAGGCTGGTAGATAAGTGGAACAGCATCCCAGCAGAAGAGGTAGAGGCTAATACAGTGAGGGAATTTAAAGATGCATGGGTTAGGTGTGAAGCTATCCTGAATCTAACAATCCGGAAAGATGGGCCGACCGGTTCTTATCTGCTGGCAAATTCTGTGTTTTTGGAGTCTTGTGGCATTGCTGTGTTTTGACACTGGGGTGTTGTGTTGCTGTGTTTTGAGGTTGTGGCTTTGTGTTGCTGTGTTGTGAGGTTGTGGCTTTGTGTTGCTGGGTGAAACAGTGAATTCTCATCTCGCTGCATGTATCCTGTAAAAGCCTCTTCCTTTAACCAAATAAAACTCTCTCTTCACCTTCTGGTAACCCTCAGCAGAACAAAGCACAAGGCGGAGCGTTCTGCGTACCGCTCTGCTCGGACATCCTGGTATGCTGTGCCGTACTCGCTTCTCTGACAGAAGGGGTTAATAGGAGTGCCAGCCTTTGGGGGGGGGGGTACTTTGTAAACTTTACGCCCCAAAAAGGGTGAGCAGCTGTCGGTGTGCGCAGCACTGTGCCCCAGTCAAGTGCCAGCCTCTGCTGTCAGTTTCTGGGACAGGCTGGCTCTCTGGCCCTTGCAGGAGCCTCAGACAGGGAGAGGTACACAAATAGTGTGTCTGTGTCCAAGCGATTACAGACAAAGGGACTTGTGTGTGTGTGTGTGTCAGATAAGAGCGGGTGAGTGAATGTTTATCCCAGCAGATAATGCGGAGAGGAGGTGAGCACATCTGTGTGCCAGAGTTAAAGGGGTTAAACCTGGACCTTTATGCGCAAAGAGAGGACCCTTAACCCCTCCAGTGCCATACATTTTTGTGTAATGCACAGCTCATATTCACCCGCCGGTATTAAAAAGAGTGCTGGTCTGATTGTGGTGCACAACTGGTTAATCGTCACTCTTGCGCATTCACCATGGGGTACCTGGTTGGATTAAACAGCCCACTCTCCCCTGCTTTCATAGAAGGATTATTTTTAAACCATTTCGACGTACCCCGTAGGGACCCTGCTAGAGAAAGCCATTTCATTCATAAGTTTGATAGTGTACATTAACACATATCAGCCCCGAAAAGCCTTAAGTCCCCTGCAAGACACCCATCATGATACCGCCAGCCTGTGAATGACTTATGGCTGCATTTAAACTCAGGTTTCAGAATAATTAAACACAAGGGTTGTTTCTTTTAAGGTGTATTTCTTCCATAGACAGAGGCTACCTTACTGTGCGTCCCTGTACACTGACAGCTTTCATGTAGACAGATGTCTGATGAGAAGAGAGGAGCTGGGTCAGGTGGAAGCTGCAGCAGGAGGAGGGATGCTGGGGGGGTTAGGAGTCCCAGGGGTCCATCTGTCTGGACCCTCTCACATCTGACTCACAGGAAGTGCATAGAGCAGCCTTAGGATCCTGCCCCTCCCTTCATTCTCTCGCTCTCTCTCACTCTCTCTCTCTCACTCGCAGACAACTACAAGAACAATGAGGTTCTTCTAAGTTCATAGAGAGCGCCTTCTAAAAATTCTCCCCTTTCATATTCTTAAAGTTCTCCATCAAGGAGTTACCCCCCCCCCCGATCCCCAAGCAGCCTATTTGCACAGCTGTGCCTGGAAAATGCTGTAGCTCTTACCTCTCCCTAGCCGGGCTTCTCCCTTACCTACCCCCGGGGCAACACTGCATTGTGTGAAGAGGCAAAGGCTGGGATCATGGTCCAGAGGTTCAGTCTGAGGCGGCAGCTGTCCAAGGTGGGTAAAGGACACTTTTGAAAAAACATTTATTTAGGGATAGAGAAGAATACAGCTCAGTATGGGTTAATCCATCCCTTACTAAGCAGGCTGACCATGCTTTGTCCTTGGGAATTACTTAAGCATTTTTCTTTTCTTATCATTACTTGTATTGAATCCCAAATTTGTACCGTTTTATTAAGATCACGAACTGTCCGATCTCTTTTAACATCCCACTGTATTTATATACCATTCACAATTTTTTTTTCTACGTTTTGTGAAAAACATGTTCCTGACTTTATAATAAAGAAAATTAAAAGAATCAATCTTTTTTTCCCCTCATCTATTAGGAATTAGGTTATCTTAATATAAATTAGCAGACCACAAAATAATTTTATTTTATTTTTAAATAGCTCTATTATGTGTATGGATCCGAGCAGCGTCCCTTGGAACAATTGCCGCGCCGGCATCCTCGTTTTTGTAGCTCGCAATGCTTTTATCTGGGAAAAGTAACCTTTTTTCACTTCCCGAGGGGACTCTCCTTACAAACAAGAAGTGGCATTACCGATAATGTCTTCATATCCCTCCTGCAGGCTGCACGTACCTTAGTGTTAGAATAAAATGTTGACGTTTAAAAGTGTTTTGGGAAAGTCACCTTCAGGCAAGCCTGTCCTCTTCTTCAGCTGTCCACTTCTAGGCTGTAGCCTCATGGACCTGGTGAGACCAGGTAATGGAGATCTTCCACCCATCATGCAGAACGCTTCTTTTTTTTTTTTTTGCTGATCTCTGCAGAATGTGACAGCTGTCAGCTAGACTTTTGGGCGAGCCTGCTTTGTTTCTGTTATAGCAGCTATTGCCAGGATCATTTTATGTTTGTAGAGTTAATGACAAACATCTCTCATAGCATGGTGGCTAACTTCACCTTGTTAGGGTCAGTATAGTAGGTATCCACTGCAGAGCTTGTTTGTGGCTCTTTAAATGATTTCCATAGCATTGTGGCGAGAAACGTTGAGAGGTTAAAAGCCTTGTGCCCCAGACTGTGCTTCGTTTGGCCAAACTCAAGGAGTTTTCCATAATGCCAGTGGACCGTCTTCCCTTTCCCCTTAGTTTCCTGCTAAACATCCTCATTGTGAATAATTACATGGGAGACGGATTTTTCATTAGCAGATTTCCAGTTCAACAGAACATAAGCCTGTGGTGGACAGCAGGGTGATCTGTAAGGACCGGTGTTTATCTGTGTAGGTTCTCCGAGGTCATCGGATACCAGCTTATTGTGGAGCACGTCAACAAATTAGAAACCAAGACACTCTCATTTAAGACACTTACCCCTAGACTTATGGCTGTCAGGCCATTTAAAAAGCCGGTGGGATCAATATAACATCTAATCAGGAGTTGCTCTCCCCAATCACCCAAAACTACCTTTTCTCATCTTAACTAGGGACTCCCAATACACATCACACCGGTGTATTTTCATGCCTTCTAAAGAGCGTTTCATCCCAGAGGTCAATATAAACATCTTCTGTACATTATCTACTAAGGATAATGTTATTTTTAGCTGTTTGACTGTAGAAGTTGAGGCAGCCATCTTTAAACGGCCCCTTGTGTTTAGAAAACGAAACAATCTAACAACTTATTGGTAAGTTTACGTAGCATGGGGCGCCTGGAGTTAATGCAGTAGATTAGCCGTGTCTCTATGGAGAGGAGGCATTTAAACTCTTATTTGTGATCTTATGTGTGATCTGACATTTCTTTCTTAGGAGAGGAAAATCAAGAGGGCTTTGCCTAATTATTATTTTATGGGGTCTGTAAAGCTTCGGTTGAGAAGAGGTACACCAGTCACCAGACATTCTGGGTCCCGGGGTACAGGTGATGCCACCACCTCGGCACTTTCTCGCTTTTGGAAAGCCCACCAATTTGGCCATTGAATAATAGAATTTGACATCAGATAAGAGCCCAACTTGTCTGCCCGTCTGAGCTGCACATGCTATATTCTCATCTTATGTCTTGCGGCAGAGAATATAGGAGTTCCCCAAGGTTTAAGGGTTTGGTGTTCCATGTGATGAGGGATACCCATGGGACCCATGTATCCCTCTGCCCCCATTTTTATCACATATCATCCTGTCTAAAACGTATAGTTAAAAGAGCTTCTTTATAGTATCTTTATGTTATCCTTTAGATCACAGAGCATTTAACACATTATGATGGAGATTACTTGGTGAAATGATGAGGGTGGAACCAGTCTCTATACATAGCTTCTCATTGTTCTTCTGCAAAGGCTTTATCCTGCTCGATACAGTGTGTCACTATTGTGCATTCATGGGATTAGGTTGAATCTTCAGTTTTATATCTCCCTAAAGGAAATCTTCCATGCAGCTCTAGAAAAACAACTACTTATCATGTAACATTTCTTTTTTCCAACGTAATATCACCCCCCCTCTAGAACTGTGAAGAATGTATAGAGGCGTTGTTCTAGTCCACCTGCGTTTAGTCACCATATGATGTTTTGTCCCTTCACCATCTTGTATAAGATTATCCACACACCCCTCCAGTTGGCGGTAGTGCCAAGCGACTCCTACGGATCCCCTTTGCGTGAAATTGGTCTATCACGGCAGATTTTGGTTCCATAACAAGCCTGAATTTCTAATTCTCATCGAGTCACATGCCCCTGGGTTCCAAGATAAAACCCAGTGTTTCTGCATCACAGTTATTTCGCCTTCGTGGAAACTTGTGACCAGCTCCTCGCTGCAGGACTAAAGTAACGCTTGCCAGGTTCCTCGCCTTTAAAGCCTGGTATATTAACACATTCATCACCATGGGGCAACACATTACAGGGCAGCCTCCTTTCTCTTCACGTTTTACGTCAGACACCAAACATTTTGGGGCTTTTACAATGATTAACATGGATTTATCACCTACGTCCCCTAAAATCCTGTCCAGCTTCTGTATTCTACATCATTTTGAGTAACATTACATAGTGGGACAGTAAATTCAACAACATATGTAGGCTATTGGTGGTTCTGCTTTCCAAGAGGACCTGATTAACCAGTTTGCTGCACAGATCTTCAGTAAATCTATGAAACACATCCAACGATTCAACATATAGACGGCAATAACCAACTTAACCGCCATCTTATTATTGCCCAAATTATAGAATGATGTCAAACCCTGGGTGTATTTCATACCAATCGGGAACAGATAATGCTGCGGGAAGTACTGCGGTTGGCGTTAAAGCCTGTTCTGCTAATTGGTGATAAAAAAACAAGCAAAAATTTGCAGCTGCTAGGGGTTTCTCATCCTGATAAAGAATTGGCGTTTCTTCTGAATTTTGGCCTTGAATTTTTAACCCTTCCTCATGGATGTTCTTTTACTACATTGAAGAATTGTGGGATACACTACAGGGTGTGCATTTGGTTTAATAACACATGTGGCCATTGCTATTGATGAATGCTAGTTTCCACCGATCGGGTGGACAACTGGTCGGGAGACAGAGCTTTAGTGACTTGTAGGACCAGTTGTTCTGCTTGAATTGCGAACTTCTCATGCTTTTCATGTGCACAGCTTGGCTACTCTAACTTGGTTGTCCAATTAGTGTCTTTATGGTGTGTGTGTATGTATGTGTATATATATATATATATATATATAATATATATATATATATATATATATATATATTCCTATTCTGTGTCTTGATCAGTCCCAACGGAATATGAACAGGACCCTCTTCTCCTTCTGTAGCAGTGGGTCTTATGTTTATTCATGCTGCGGTTAATATGTATTTTCTGCTCATTGTAACAGAGCGATAACATCAGCTTTATAAATAAAATGTAGTAATAATGTAACAATACAGGCTAAAGCATATTGGAACATTTTACAGTAAAAAAAACAAATAGCAGACTCCTTGGTGGCAAATATAATTCATTAGTATTAAACAAATTTTCTTAGTGGAGGTTTTTGTATTAAACAAAAAAGGGGGTCATGTTTGAAAAGTGCTCTTATTACCATAGCAACCAGCAAACTGTGCTGATTAGACCATTACGTGGGTTGCTATGGTAGTAAGACCACTTTTCAACGTTAACTAGAAGGTCGTTATTTGCACTATTTTCAACATTTTAATAGGCCCTTGTGGGGTGGAGGTAAAAACTGGAGGGTTTTAAAAAAAAAAAAAAACAACAATTGGATGTAAAAGATCTAGACTTTTTAAAAAAAAAAAAAAAAAACGCACAAAAGGCTAATCGCAGACAACCGAGACATTTCAGGATATCCTTGACTTTTTCTCCACTTGGGTCCCAATGAAAACGGCGTACATAAAATTGGCACATTTGTAAAAGATTTCCTAAAAACACAAACTGCTCACTTGAAATGCCAAGAGTGGCGAGAGTGACCCGGGGCTCTGCAAGGAATGAGAAGCAAACTTCTTAACAACTTAAAGACATTGCCCAGAAACATAAAAGCATAGAATGTGTCGGCAGATATGAACTATTCGGCCCATCTAGTCCGACCGATTTCAAATACTTTTATTTGTGAATATAAAAATGTCCTTGTGCGGCATAGTCTAAAGGACACTTAGAGATGAAAATGGTTTAAGGAGAATACTTGTTTTAGGGGCACGCTTAAAAGAACTGCTGGATGAAAATAGCCCTTATTACACCAGGGGGTAATAAAAGTTCATTATCGGTATGCTGTGTCCTTGTCAGCAGCCGCCATGAAGTTAGTGGAGGAAGAAAAGCTGATGTCTCATTTTAGATTTTGATATATTGTATTTAATGAGTCCAAAAAAAAAATTGTGCACCCATTTTTTCCAGTATATTAATTATCGCATGGGATGTTATCCCAATTCCACCCCTCTGCTGTATCTGGGTCATTTATAGAAGATGGATCTTGTTAACCTATACCTATGGTGGTGGGAGAAAGTGAAATGCATTTTACTTATTAAAGGGACAACCCAACCATCAAATGCACTTTAATGCACACAGTAGCCATGCCCCCTTTCAATGAAACCCCCTCTTCCGATTACATGGAGGAATTTATCTTTCACTCTTGGCTTGCAGGAGATGCATTGGGCCAAACATCTTCCGCTTAGCGGTGCACATGCGTAATATGCTCCTTGACATCCGGCTCCAGTGATGGCTCTCGTGAGTGTTCCAGGGGGTCTAACGAGACCCCGATTTGCGTGCGGAGATAGCATTCCCATTGGAATCAATGATTTCAATGGGAGTGATTTTACTGCCAGTGCTGCTTCTAAGATCCGGAACTGTCGCAAACCTTGAACTATTAAAAGTAAGCGGTTATAAGCATTTACAAAGTATCTTATGCATTAATCAATGGTGAGCGGTATGGGACATTATGCCATTTAGCATAATTAGCATATTTAAATGGCCGTCTAGGCGTCTGTAGACTACCTGCAAAATGAACGCACGTGAGATCTCTGGTGTGGAGGACGGTTCACGTCTCCTCTCTTGCGTCTTGGCCTAATTTTGCAGAAATCCGGCCCCAATAACGATATCTCCCTCGCTCGGGTTTCTAGTCTTGAGCGTCTCAGTGGCGCCTTTCCACCCAACACCGCGGATCGAATTGACGAAAACATGGGAAAATCTCTTCCCAGCCAAGTGATGTATATTAATTCAGGTTTAATCTTCCTTCCGTCACGGGGTTACTTTCCACTAGAGATTTGTTTGTTTATTTATTTAGCGGGTTTAGAATTAACAGGGTATTAGTTGTCAGTTCCTGATCTCCAGAACCAAAGACACGACTCATTTTCTAGAATCGGCGGTGTTTAGGTATCTGTGTGTCTGACAGCAGGTAAGAGGGTTGATAAGTAGAATATATAAATAAACATATATATAAAGTTCGGGTTACTTTGTACTTAGTGATATTTTGGGGTTAAAGTAACATGGAATGGATCAGATAAGAATAAAACGCTTCCAAACATCGACAGGACATCTCCAACATGTGTTTCTTCTCGTAGGACATTCTATTGCCTACTCACAATGGCTTTTAAGAGACCAACGACTGATTAAGAGTCTCTACACCTTTTTTTTTCTTTTATATTAAATATTTTTATGTCAGACATAGAAAAAGAAAAACATGCGTCTAAGTGATGCAGTAAATGGAACTTTCTCAAATCACAGAACCTGTCCTCAATATATAAATAAACAAATAATTCAATACAATAAAAAAATTACAAAATACAAAATACAAAAAATTTGTATCGGTCGAGATATATGAATAGTTGGGGGTCTCATAGGGGTACGTTCAAAATGTTTATTTATTCAGTGTTTGTTAGGAATCCTTTTTTCATGACGCCCCACTTCCCCTCCAACTATTGTTTGTGTCCCAACGTCAGCGGGACCTCCCTACCCGCATCCCGCGAGGGTGGGCTCCAGGTAGCCAGAACGTTCCCGGGTACGCGCATGAGCCAGAAATCTGCCGTAAAATAAAAGCCTTGACCATGTAGTCAGGAAGTACTTAATGGATGGGAGGCATTGATTTTACCTTCGGTAACAACGATGACATTTACTGGTTGAAAGTATTTAACCAAGGTAGATCTATACAGGTGGATACTGGCATATTGTCAAAATAAATACTTGCTTAATAGCGTATCCGATTGAATAATACGAGGAGGTGCAATAAAATAGTTCCGTTGACAGGCAAAGACAAATTATCATAACCGAGCGTTCTAGATGTCGTCTGACCTTTGTGCCTTAAAGGGACATTTCCCGCATATCGCATTCTAGCGCATGGGGCTTCTTTTTTTTCACGCCGACGTCTGCGTAGGAAGAGTTTTTTTAGTGAAATACATTTCCTGGATATTGTGATTTTCCTCGGTTTTAGCTCTTACTGAATAAAAGGTCAGCCCGCAACATATAAGTATTATTATTATTATCTTTTATTTATATAGCGCCAACAATCTACGCAGCGCTTAATACAATACATATATTCAAGGGGTCTGACAAGACGAGAATTGACAGACAAACCGATACATTAGGTGGAGAGAGCCCGGCTCGCAAGCTTACAATCTTACATGCGTGATGGAAGGAGGCAACGTGTGCTTTTTGCACTTGTGTTTCCCTTTAAGTAACGTAAATATTTCAAGTTTCCCAACCGTGTTTGCGAAGGAAGGTGCAAGAGAGTCCAGCGTCAGAGCTCGGTGGGGGCTATTCTGTTTGTAACTCGTTCTGGCTCCAGATTTCAACAACATTGTCTGCTCTGGTTGGGGATTTAAACATTGTATAAATAGCCCCTTTGTAGGACCCAAATCCTGGGTGCCCCCCCCCCTTCCTAGGCACTCAGAATGTTTGCTGGGTTTCGCAGGGTTCTCTGGCCCTAAAAGTCACAATAATGTGCATAGAAACAAGAGGAAATCTTTGCTTATTAATCTGTGTACATAACATGCATTCAGAAGAGACGTTTGGGCATTGTGTTAAATTTTACTTTTTTGTGCCACTAAAATCGTCTGGGGGTAATAATAGCTCTTTGGGGTCAGAAGGGGGTAACATCAGCCCTTTTATATGAAACTGCTTTTCTAAGCATGTTCAGCTAGGATTGTTTGTCTACAAAAGAAAGCAAGAATTCAGCACATACCCAGTGAATTCCACCCAAAAACACCCATCTAAGGCATAAATACCGGAGATTGGGGAAGCTCCGTAGTCAGGGGACCCACAGGAGGCTTTAAACTGCTTGAGAGGTTTTTTTTTATTTGCGTTGCAGTCCCACTGATTCGGCTCCTTGGTAAGCAACATAGCTATGAAGCATTAGATAAGACTCGCCAATATTGGGGTACCTAGTGAATACCATTCAAAAAACACCTATGTAAGGCATAAGTATTGGGGATTCCGTCACACTATATGGTTATATATTGCTTATTCCGCCACTGCATCAAGGTACCCCAAGTTTGGTCGAGTCCTATCTCATTTTTTCATGGCTATATTTCTTACCAAGGAGCCGAATCAGTGGGACTGCTTTGCGTTATATGCCTCACAACCCTCAGCCAGCGCTGCGAGTGCCGGTGCGGCTGTACACCTGTCCTTGAATGATTTGGCTGATGTAGATGCAGAAACAGGTGCGGATTTTCAAAGCACTTAGTAGGCTGTGGATCCATTATTTAAATATACAAAGTGAGCACCCAGACAGCGGGGTTTAAACCGGTTTTAGGGATAGGCTGTGTAAAGAGGGACAGCTGAGACGGGAGAGCTGGTAGGAGCGTAATGTCCGTCCCCGGCTCTCCTATGTGCTGTATTATTTACATTGGCTGTCTGAGCGGCTTGACAGCTGGTGGAAAGCGTCTCTGCCCGGGGCCCGTCTGACAATTGCCTGATGATTTTGATGGCCGGTCCAGGGCTGCTGGTCCTGACCGCATGAACACAGATAACCAATACTGCTCTCTAACTGATATCGCCAAAAAGGATGGCTACGGCAGCCCTTTAACCCCTTAATGACAAAGCCCGTACATATACGGGCTCAAAATGCATTGTTTAGGGACCACCCATTGTCATTAAGGAGTTAAACACATTAAAAGTACCCAAAGCTTATGGCATTCTTCTTAGTGCCGGCTTCTCGTGTCGGTATAGGTATCCTCCCCATCATGTCTATGAGTCGGAGAAAAATACGAGTGAGGCTAAATAATAATTTCTGGCCAGGATGAGGTCATTTAGCAGGATTAGGAACGGCACTTTTTAATTGTGGGAAGACGGGCATGGAACTCATTGAAACAATTACACTGCTCTTACGACTGCTATTTAAAAAGATGGAGACCTCATCTCGGAGCGATTACACTCATTTGTCTCGGTTGTGGCTTACATTCTCATATCTCTTCTGGAGGCTTAGCGTTTGCGGCATACATTATAGAAACCTGATATGCCTTGGAAGCCCTGTTGGCTGTAATATGGCGGTCAATTCACTTGCCAAACCCCCGGATACCCGCAATCACAGCTCTTAAAAAACCACAGGCTGGTCCCGTGTGGATATTTTATATAGAAGCAGTGAGGTTTATTCCCTAAAGGCGAGTTTGCGTTAGAGTTGGGTTTTTAACAAGCCCACTAGTCACTGCGAAGGGCCAACTCTGGCAGGTTTTTCCATCATAAAGGGCTGAGCTGGCCCTGTTTAATACATAATTTACTGTCTAAGGAGGCTTTTGACTTAATTATACATTATACAGGGCCAGCCAAGCCCTTCCTGCCCCAGAAGCTGACTGGAGTCGGTCCGTCCTATTGTATAGTGAGGTCAAGGGGCTGAAACGCAACTCTCACTTTAGAGAATAAACCCCCAAAACTGTTCTTTTCTTTGACGCCTGGGGTAATTCTACTGCAAAAAGAACGTCGCAACCAATAGAAGACCAGTTTTTTTTTAATTGCTCTTTATTAATAATCCCTATTGCACCTTTTTGTAGTAATTCAGCCAATTAAACCTTTAAAAAATATATATTATATATGAATCAATAATCTTCACCTTATTTAATATCCATAGAAAATGCATGAACAGTGCGCCGATCCCTAGACATCCGAGGCGTGGGAATAAATTCACAGAACGGTGGATTTTTGACAAAAGGTTTGTTTTAGTGCCGCTGCGATTTCTCAGAAATTAGGCAGAGCTCTGACTTCTTTTAACTTTGCGTTCAAATACCACGCGATTAGCGTGTAGGACCCGACACGGTCTCCCAGAAGAACACGGCTTCTAAAAGTATCACAGCCTGACATTTTTATGTTAGACCGTCGTCGACGTACCTGTTCCTTGTTTTTTGTTTTTTTTTTTAACAGAAAAGTCAGATTAAGTCCTAACTGGGTTTTTCGAGATTCAATATTTTAGAAGAGTCGGGTCTGGTGTTCTAGATTTGCAGTGGAATCACCAAAAAAAAAAAGCACTGGAGTCTACAGGGTTAACCGAGATATACCAATTGCCTCTTTTTATTGTTTGACAAGCGACCCCCGTGCTCTTGTACCCAGCAGCTGGCTCCGTGACACGGCGGTATTTATAGTCTAGGCACCGGCTGCATGTGACCGCCGGTCAGTCGATCAGCTGGTCTCTCCGGGGACGATGAATAAGCCTGTTCTAGAACACGCCGAGTGACCAGGGCAGCATTATGGTCTGATGGCACCGTCCTCTTAACACACGGACGTGATGGAGGCCTCGTCTTCAACAGAAACCGTACGTGGTGCTGGTGGTGGTAAGATCTTTAGTCATGGGAGACTTCTTGAGGATTGGAGTAGGAGCTTCACTTTACTATAGGATATTATGCTGTAGACTGGGGGGGGGGTGTTACGGTTGCCCTTGAATAAATGCTGGGGGCAGGTGGTCCTTGTTTCTAAACCAGTAATGCAGACCCTTGCCTGGTGTGCTAGTTTTATATTCTGTGATTGAGGAAGGACACCTCTGGCTATCCAATTGCTAGAATACAATCCTCGTGGTGCTTCATCTATCTTGGAAATGAGCTTTTTCAGGCTTCGATTAATTAATTAGATTATTAAGGCAGATCTTTGAACCAAATACTCAAGTGACTCGAGGACCTCCATTTGACGTCTTTGTCCCCTGTGCGGACATGGAGCTCAACCCATTCAGAGCAATTTTTCAAGCAGGAAAGGGGGGGCATATACCCTGGACTAGATCTCACATGACGTGTACAAAAAGAAACATGTATGACGTGTATGTGTACATATACAAGCCAAATATTTAACGCTAAAAAAACCAGCGTGTCTCTGCTTTTCTATAAACATGTGTAGTTTCCCATCCCCATATGGAATCGCAGCGACAACATAAATCTCCTGCGTAGGAAGGCATTCGTACCCAAAGAACACAGAAAGTAGCGGGAGGTGAAAGTCTGGAGGATGGAAAATCCGTTTGTTATTCTACTTGGAGATTCATGTTCCAGCTATGATTCGGCTGCGGAGGATATGTCAGGGGTTTGCAGCCTTCGCGGAGATTCAAGAGGGTGCTTGGTGGGAATAGAGTCACAAATAGCGTAGTCGGAGGTGGTCTGTGGCTTGTTTGCAGTAAGTCTGGCATGCTTAGGGTTAAGTTCTGTAATCCGAATGGTTCCTGTAACTGTGTGACCAGGGATGAGATGAGTGATCGCTCAGAAATTCCGTCCATCACTCCAGAGAGCTCTGCACTTATTTACTACAATTATTATTATTATTGTTATTATTGTTATTGTTATTATTATCTTTTGGGTATGATAAGACTAGAATTGACAAAGACAAAACGATACAATGAATCTTACGTTCTGGTCCCGTTTTACATCGCCTTGTGCGGAATCACTGAACGGCCATAAACATTTGTATTTTATTATTTTTTAACCCTATTGTCACTAAACATATTCGCTAATTTGGTGGAAAAGGGCCGATTTAGGTATGTATTTACCCGACCGCGTTGAGATGACAATCGGTCCCAAATGCACAAGTGTCCGCATGGCGCCCTACAGCTGTCCTGTGTTTGCCCGCGGCTGTCGTGGCGCCTAGCATTCCTATACTGTACTATTTCACTTAAAGGGGCCACACGGCTCCTGGAATACTCTATAGATATCATGCGTACTTCCGGTTAAACAATGCAGTGGTCGGACTGTTTGCTCCGTTGTAATACTTGGTTCAATAGAAAGTCCTTTAGATTCTTTCTGCTTGTTGTCTTGCGTTCAGATTAACTAGAAATCATTTTAGCGCCTCTTTGGTCTCTCTCTTATGTGGCGTCATGCTCCTGGAGATGTACGCTGACCCGTATGGCGAGTACCGTAAGCAGGAGGGGGGGAAGGGTTGGTTTCTGTATTCACGGAGGTCGAGTTACATCAGAAGTCGGAGCGAAACGGATGTCGGTGACGTGATTGTGGCTCACTCTTCAAACACAAGTGCATGAGGAATATCGACTGGCCTGTCAATACCTCCCAGGGCTCGTTAACCCCTTGCCTTCTCTAATACGGTGTCTTTCAAACGATTAACCCTTCAATTTCTAAGCGACCCCAAAGTTTTGAACGCTAGTGTAGCACTGATTGGGGTATGTTTAGGATATGAGCGATCGAGCTCCGGGACCCCGACAATGCGTCCGTTTTGTGAAAGCTGAATATATATATATATATAATATATAAATATATATAGTCTTGCTTTGTGCAGGAAATGAAGCCACTGAGGTGACAGGAAGCTCTGCTTTTATCATCCTTTTACATCTTCTTCATTATTAACCGTTACAGATACTTCTAGCAATTAACGGTGGTTTCTAAATAGTGAACGAGCGCCGAGACTCCGTGAGCGGAAACCACATGTTGGTCGTTTCGGCAGCGCCCCGGAATCTGAATGTGTATGCTTTTCTACGGCATGCTTTCCTTTCTGTATTCGCTGGAACGTTAGTGAATAGTGAAATGTACGGCGTTAAACACGGAGTTAAGTAACGGGAAGTCGAAAAGTTCTTATTCCTGCAAAGAAACCACAGATATACTCTTGCTGTACGGCATTCGCCCCCTGCTTCTGCGTCTCTTGCAGAAGAGGATCATTTTGTGGAATTATGTAGCAGTGAAAGCCGATCTCTGTCGCTCCAGATGTTGTGAACTACATTTCCCAGGATGCTCTTCCAGTCAGCGTCATGGGAACAGTAGTCCGAAGCCGGACCGCAGCGGTTAACCATAAACGCGGTTAATGAGGCGATGTGCGTCTGCGTATTTGTACCTCTCACACATGATCTTTGTTTTTCTCAGGCTCTTATAATGAGCCATTGTGCTTTGTTTTGTAAATCAAAATGTTAAAGCTTTATTTGTAGAAGCAATACGGCGTCTGCCAGCATTCAGCCGCAAACACACATACCCCACCCCCGTGACTAGATTCATAGTAGCATTCAGCCCCGTTCTTCTGACAAGTCACGACGTGTTTCTGACCATGTCTCATGGGGTATTAACCGTACATTTGTGTGTGTATACACAGACACTGTTTTACCTTTACATTTATCTTAACCTTTCATGACACAGTTTAATTGTTGTTATTTACTGATTTATTTAGTGTTATATCCTACAGTAATGTGCAATGTCCGAACATTAATTATTTTTTTACATTGACTAAAAATGTTAATTAAAATTGTCATTACATGGATATGTTATTATGGACCTTCTAAATATTTACATTTTTATTATATATATATATAATATATATCTAGCAACCATTTAAAGTCAAAATATATGGTAACCATAAATCCCACTTATCAGTGAGACCGGCGTGAAAGTGTTAACTAGCGTCCTCACCTGTAGCTCAGGGCTGCCGCCCAGTGGCGCTGCGCAGTTACTGCAGGACTTGTTCACTTAATAAAAAGCTTTGATTTTCCCGAGCCGACAGATTGCAGGTAATGTTTTTCGTTAATCTCAGGAAAGGGCGGCTTGGTCTGTTACCAGACTAACAAATGATTCCTGTGTTTACACACCATTACCGCACTTATCTGACAGTACAAAGCACAGCAGACTGTGTATACAGGGCGCCGTATATGCACTTCCACGTTAATAACCCGGCAGGAAAACAGTGACTGGGCTGAAGATATGACGTTCTTCTTTGCGTGTAAATACTTTCTGCCATAGCAGCGTTATATTATATATTATATGATATCTATACATAGTCCTACTGGAAACAATACAGTAATTTTTTCCCCCACAATATCCAGTATCTTTTACTGCAAATATTACATTAACAGGGAGGTTTTTTCTGTTTTAATCCAATTCTTTTTATTTATTTTTTTTGTAATTTAATGTTTGCTATCACTGTTATTTTAGCCAATCTACTAAACAAACACTTACCCTTATCATACTGCCTATGGTAAATAATAGAATGGTTCTGTCTTAATAACTCAACCCGACACTCTGACCAATGAAAGTCTATGAAGGGAAAGGATTTTAGTGGTGAGATCAGGGTGATGTTGCCCAAAATATCACGACTGCCTATGATGGCAGCCTCCAGGTCTGCAGCTAAAGGGATTTTATTGGAACAGAATTGAATAAGACCAGGCATTTTTCATCGCTAAACATATTATATATACGTTACTGTATTTAATGCTTCCCCTTTAATGTAAGTAAATAGCGCAGTACACCGGATTCGCTGCCTAGTTCCGGTGTTGAATTATTTCTTACAGAAAACATATCCCTCGTTGTTATATTGCATTACAGATATATGATATAGTCATATTTTATGGGCGTGATTTACTGCTTTACTTTTAGCAGCTTGCTGCGTAGAGATTGTTTTGTTATATGATGCTGTCCCTTTAACACCACGGATCGGGTGACACATGTCTGAGACAGACGTGTAACTTAAGGCACTCTTTTTCTATTCCAACAGCTGGCGTGTCAAATGTTTTCTTCTAGCTTTTGCAATGAAACGCTAAAGAAAAGTCTTGCAGCCCCAAAAGCTGGTATAATGAGATTTAATACGATGGAAAAGGGTGCGGAGGTAACCCAAGTCATGAAGTGTAAAGGACACCGGAGTAGTCGGGGTCGAACCTCACCGACCAGCTGCAAGCGCTCTATTGTGTTCTGAGAGCCCGGTCTGCATTCTTTAAGGCTGAAGTATCTGTGTACCCATTCACCGGCATACTTATTCCCCCCCTCCTGTCCTCCCTCCCAGCGATAAGGGCTAATATACATGCAGGTGTTAAAATAGCAGAGCCCTGAGAGAAAGGGAAAAATCTCAACCAGCCGCCCCGTAAGATTAAGTCACTCCACCCCTGGGAAAAGTCATGGCTCACTGTGCACCTTAATCTCCTTACTCCTCAAATGGGAGATACCACTATGGCTTCTCAAACATCTCATGAGTGGCAGCCTCTCGTTCCTCCCCCGATGCCCCTCTTTTCTAGGAGCTCAGAATGTTTGCTGGGTACGAGGGCATCACGGGGTTCTACAGCCTTATCCTTCTTGTTAAAACCCTTAGGACAAACGTGTCCTCCTTTGGCCGTTTAAGATGTTGGGAGGGCTGATACTGGGAGTTGCTCTCAGGCTGGACTGTTGATCACCTTTCGTGAGCGAGACGTGAGTCATGGTTGAGTAGACTGAGGTTGGGTAGACTGACGGGCCTCTGGCTGACCCAGCCGCCATGGCATGTGCCAGGCATTCCGCCGCTCTACACCTGCATTAGATCCCCGCTACACAGTCCCGGCATTCCTGTTGGACGGCACCTATCGTAGCCCAGGCTGTTTGTCAACAATGGCTTTACCTAGACACACAATGACCCAAATGAATACACATTTAAGATGATATAGATAAGGAAGCACATAAACACAGGTGTGGCTCTGTTGTTTTTGGCAGGACAGACTGTTTGAATAGTCAGGACAGTTAAGCATTATTGTTGGGTTATTGTGGTTATTGAGCTGAGCTCCCCAGCCAGCACGTGTGCGCATGCATAGCGCTAGGTTTGTGATAGCAGGCAAGAACCCAGTGGCCATCTGTCGGCATCCACTGGCCCTGTTTCTCTATTGTACAGATCTGGAAGAAAATGGGAAGTGTTTCCAAATTCAGATCATCTGCTGGAGATCTGTCTTCAAGTCCTAAACCTCCTCTCCGCCGGTAACCACCGTTGGACCCTTGGACCCTGGTTTGCTTGAGTAAGCTTGTAATAAATACTTGATGTTGGAGGCATTCCATTTCTACTATTCCCTCTGCCACCCATATCTCCAAATATCTCCAGACAAAAAGATAGAAGTCCGATTTTACACTAAAGATACACGCTTTGCGATAGAGTGTAAACTTTACACAAACGCACAATTCTTTTAACTTGCTCGCAGCATTTACACCAGCTTCTCCATTTTCCCTGATTTCTCGGATATAAATACATTGCGTTCCAAGATTACCGGAAAAAAGATGGAGCGCGAGGACCCCGATACGTGACATACACGAAAAATACACAATTGCTGTTATGACCGTCTTTAAAACATTTCCACGTCAGCAGCGTGTGCAGCGAGGCCGGAGTTAGTTAAATACACAAAGCTGCGAAGTCACACAGTGGAAACCTCTTTAAGCCGTGGAAAAAAGTATAGTAATGTAAATATACAGGATCCGCGGGTACGTCGGCTCGTAGCCTTCCTCTCCTTCACTGAGCGTTACTGGATATTGAGGGGAAAGAATAGACATCAAGACGTTGATGGCTGTGCCCGGCGATGTGCCTGTGAGGTTGGTTCTTACACATGTATGCTGCTTATATGAATTGGTAACGCGGTGTTATGCGGGTTTACGTACGGTCCTGTATAGGGTTTAAAATGAATCTCAGAAGTATACATATATATATATACTACCGTTCAAACGTTTGGGGGCACTCAGCTGTTTTCATGGGAAACAAGGAAATTTATTGCTCTGACGTAATTGCAAAAGGGTTTTCTAGCGCACACAACGTGCCATGGGAACACAGGAGTGATGGGAGTGATTAAGGGCCGTTGGAACACAGGAGTGATGGGAGTGATAAAGGGCCATTGGAACACAGGAGTGATAAAGGGCATCTGTGCGCCTATGAAGATATTCCATTAAAAATCAGCCGTTTCCAGCTACAATAGTAATTTACAACATTAACCCCGTCTGTGCTGGATTTCTGATTTCATGCTATTTTAATGGACTAAATTTTTGCGTTTCTTTTAAAACCCAAGGGCATTTCTAAGTGACCCCAAACTTTTGAACGGCGATATACGTAGCATCTTCACAAAAGAATCGGTTGCTTTGCTCGTCTAGTATTATTTTTTATTTTTTGGGGGATCTCATTATAGTTGTTAATTCTGTAAGACAGCGCATTCCAAGATGTTTTTGAATTATTTTACTGTTTGGCGGTATTATAATGTATTGACTATGAATATATGGGGTTAGATTGTGTATGACCAGAGCCATCTGGCTTAGCCCTTTAAATACTGCAAAGGCTCACATACAATACTTACATTTTCCCAACTTACCCGTAATTATATGCCAGAGTTATAAAGTGTTTCTTTTCGCCACAATTCACCTACAAGTATAAACCCCTGTGGTCTCCAGCCCTAAACACAAATAATTCGTCACCGGTGATCTATAGAATCCTCCTGTAGATATAAGCCAAAGTCTTCACTTCTGTACAGTCTCCATTCAATGGAGGTGTTAATTACATTATCTCGCCGTTATTTATTTTTGCCTCTTGCGGGGACAATGGAGATCGGATGTGTTTCACTTGGGATCTGATTTCTCAGTTTCGGCAGATTTTATGTCTCCGTGAATAATACCTTCACTGCTTACGGCCTCGGGCTGTCTCGTTAGACGCTGAAACGCTTTGAAAACCACCAAGTACATAAATCACAGAGTAAGGCTTTCCATACCTGACACCAGGACCCGAGAAACCGAGAAATGCCCATAAAATAATTAGAGCGTGTTTTTGGTTCTCCTGCTGGTTAAAGCGTCACGTCGCTGCGATCGGGTTTTGTTCTGCGCGTCGTTAAGACCCCAAGACATATATTTTCGAAATGTTCCAACGCCAACGTTTCTGAAATCCTGGTGAAGCAATTGACGTCTAATGCGATATCCGAAGGGGTGACTGTCTGCTTCTTAGGAGATCAGATCATGGATTTCATCTTCAACACAGAGGGGAGGAAAATGGTTGCTGAACCTTGGCTGTGTATTATATATATAATATAGTATAGTTTGTATAGGTTATGTGTGAGAAAGCAGTCTGGTTACTTTACCCACCGCATAGTGATGACACCCAAAGCATTATAGGTGTTCATTCTTCGCTTTATGCTATCTTAGCTGATTTGTAGAGCCCTGGGGGTACGTCTTTGTATCAGAGCTGAACAAATCCATCGCCTCTGGTTATCTCACCTGAGTTCATAATTTCATGTTGTGCTGTTACTTCGTAAATGCTTTCCCGAGGCATCTGACTTCTCGACCGCTTTGACCTCTGCCGGTTTGGGGTAAGTTCCTAACGGGCTTCACCAGATAAAACAGTATAGGTTGGAAATCTCCTTTTGAATCCAACGTCATCTTCTCAGGACACCGGAGAATCCTCATAACCTCCACCAGAACGTCACTGAGATCAGCCCATAACGTTCACCTTTCTCAGCCCTTATCCTGGTGTCATGAAAGAGTGAGTTCTTTGGGCGTCTGACCCTTCTTTGTCCCCCATTATACTCATCAGCACGCGATTGTACAGATCTAACCCCGTCCGTGTACTTGGGCAGGAGATCAGTACTATTATTATTATCTATTGTTTAACGGCATTATATTATGTAGCGCCTTTTGCCCCCCTGTGCAGTCTGATCATGGTGGGCTTGGCAAACTTTAGGTTATCTCATGGGGTAAGATAAGGACTCTCTTGTGGATCACTGTCGAAAGCTACTCTGGGAGCCTTTTAGGAACATAGTGTCTGAGATGAGATATTTTATCTATTTGTTCATCTCCCTCTAAGCAGGAACAATAAACCTCTTTTTTCACTTTCAGGCCCTTCCCAGGCCCCCCATCGGTTAGTAAGGCATGTAAATCCCCCCGGGCCTGATATCCTTTATAACAGAAGTAAATTCGACAGCACTGGCCCTCCAGCCAACTGGGGAACTTTTATTTTCAGGAGGCCACTGGTGACTTAACTGGACTCTGCTGCTTAGCGGTATCATCATGGCCAACAAAACATGAACCCAAGAAGGCTGGAGCCGTGTCTTGGCTGTAGAGCTGCCAATGTAAACTGATTTATAGAGCTCTTTGGTCATTGTTATGTCCCATATGAGATGTTGAAATGGAGCAGAAACAAAGGGGTATGTCTCCTGATGTCTGTGTATTAGCAGGAGGAGGGGAGTGGTAGGTGCCCTGATCTCTGTATATTAGGAGGGGGTGAGAGGAAGGTATCTCCCGATGTCTGTGTATTAGGAGGTGAGAGGAAGGTGTCTCCCGATGTCTGTGTATTAGGAGGTGAGCGTGTCTCCCGATGTCTGTGTATTGTGTTTTCTCGGTTGAGAAGCGTGTGTCTGCGTGTGTTCGTGGAGTATCGGTGTCTTTGTGCCGGGTTTCTGTTGAAGGTCCTTATCTGCAGGATGTTATACAGGGATCTTAGCTTTGCCCGGGGCTTATAAGGAGCTGGGGGCCGAGTCATTTCCTTGTCAGCTGTAGCCCTATTGTCACTCCTCCCCCTCTCTGTTTTGATGCCATAAACATGAGCTGTCTCTTTATCACCGTTTCACTCATGGATGAGGTCATGGCTAAACAAGTTCCTTTTAACCCTGTCTCTGCCTGTCTCGCAGTAATTTAACCTTTTATTGCCAGTGAGTAAGTGTATACGATCCTAATACGATTAGCATGCCTTCTTTGGGTAGTCAGCTGTTTATTTAAAGGTTTTCACACTTTGTGATGGAACTTTGACCTTAAAGAAGATCTGTCACTGAACTTAATGGGGAGGAATAACCCTATAAACCCTTATTTTTTTTATTAATTTTTTTTTAAGAAGGGAACAAGATCTACATACTTGGTCTATCCCGGTGTAGTGCGTCACATCCCAGTTGGGAGATGTTAGAAAGCAGAGATTCGAATAATATTATGTCTGCTGAAGGTTCTCATGCAATAAACTTCGAGGCGCTCTAGTAAATAATGTTTACCGATAACCCATGAATTCCACGGAGGTCACGTAACCAAAACAAGCGTTTACTGCAACAACAGAGCTTTAAAAAACATAAAGAGCTTTAAAAAACATCCAGGCGTATAATATCGACCCATCGTTACTGTGCTATACATTTCTATATATGAGAGTTTGACCCAGGGCTGTGGAGGTGGTGAGCCAGACCACAACCCCTTTCAGGCCCGCAGACTGGAGGAGCTCCACACGCCTGGACTTGCGTCTGAAGCCCACCTAAGGCTCAAAGACCACCGACACCCCCATGCCATGTGATATTGGGTGAGGAGACGCAGAATGAAAGCGGGCGCCGGGTTGGGTTAGTAATGAATGGAGGCCAGTACAGCGTGTGAATGATGGAGCTCTCAGGTGTAGGGGGCCACTGAAATGCAGCATTACGTTGCCAGAGGTTGGTGGTTGGGGATTGGGATCTAACATGCTGCCGGGACAGATCCTCGTTCTTCCTCTATATAACAAAGTATCCGGAGGCCTTCAGCATCTATGCTTCCAACATGTAGCCATTTGGGCTGCTACAAAGTACCCATGAGAATGTTCCAAGAAGCCAGTCTTTGCTGGATCCGGAAAAGTGTTATACAGGCGCGGACTGGCGGACGTACTGGAATTCCTCCCAGTAACCGGCGCTGGGAGCCAGACAAAAATACACGCTTTATGTAAAAAAAAAAATCCTAACGGAACGGGGTCAGCTGACGCTAAACTCTGACCCACTTCACCAACAAGAGATCTCACTGTTAACCTCACTTCTGACACGTCCGCCATGCTTGTTGTATAATTGGATTATTCCTCCAGATCTGGCCGATTTCTTGGACTCTCCTCGCTATGAGAACGCGATGTGACTGATTATATAGCGGCTTATTCATGAACATACCCCCTCCTCCAGATTATACCCCCCCCCAATGACACATAATAGAAGGGGCAATAGTTCGACCCTCTTGGACCTTGATATAAAGACTTGTGTACATAACCACTGGTGTGACAATCACCATAGTAACAGGGTATCGTTTATTTAATATATATTTCATATTATTTAACAAAAAACACGCGAAAATTCGACCAAATACAATATCTGAAAAGTGAAATATTTTACCCCTTATTTCTTGGTTGTGAAACGTGTTATATTCAGAAGTGTAACGATACAGAAGAGATACAACGTCACAAAACCTCTCGAAGTCGCAGATACCCAGAGTCACGTTATGGGAATACTTTACCCCCCCCCCACGCCAAGTTTCTGTATTAGATGCCTGGTGGCGGTATCTGTCCTAACTACTCTCCCCCTACCAAGATTACAGCATGAAATCAAATTATCTGCACTTAATAAGAATGTTGGATGTAATGGAAAATGTAAAGATTCCGGGGCAGGGTTAATGTCACCCAAAGGTATATAATTATTTACAGACGTCTGCTGGATTTCTGGGAAATAGCCTTCGTGAGCGTTTATTATTATTATTATTATTTATTGATTTATATAGCACCGTCATATTCCACAGCGCTGTACAGTGGGATTTAACTGCAGTTTCTTTTATATATATATAATATATATATATATAATATTATATATATATATATATATATAAAACCACTGAAATAAAGCTGTTTCTGAAGCAGATATCAGCTGGAGGTTTTTCTAAAATAGATATTTTTTGCTGATAAACCTAGATTTTTATGGCAGATAAGCCCCATTAGCCCATTTAGTCTACCGTTTTTTTTTTAATGTAAAGACTTTAATCAGTTGCCGGTCTCGTCTCAGATTCAGCAGCCATATTCCTAATCCATGCATGTTTTAAGTCCCACACTCCCCTGCTGGGAGGCTGTTCTGTTTATCCACCACCCTCTCAGTAAAGTAAAACTTCCTTACATCACATCTAAGCCTCTGATGATCTGGTTCCGGATGATGGCCTCTCGTTTTTACATTTATCTGTGAGATAAACGTCCCTCCTGTACTTTGTTAAATCCCTTTATTTAAATGTTTCTATCGCATCTCCTCTCTCTTCTGTTGTCCAGCCGGTACGTACCAACATCCCCAAGTCTTTCCGAATTCCTTGGTTTATAACAATGACTATAACAAGGACGTCTTCCATATCTATGCTGTCATCTTTTATATATTGATTGCATCACGGACCCCGCGGCGTACTTCTTTTCTGCTCCCGGTAGGCAGGAGATCGGACTCATACGGAGACCCCCCCGGTGAGGGCAGAATATTTGTGTAAATACCCCAGAGGAATGGTTGGTGTCAGGTCGACGCTGAGTACATTTGCCTTTTCTTTGTTATTTAAAACCAAATCAATTAGCAATTCTTTTTGTGACGATAAACAATATAGATGAAAGCTGCACATGGGGGCCGCGTGTCACCGCGCCGTGTCTCCGCTTTCACACGTGTCGCACGTGTTGGTTGTATGTCGCGTGTAGAACGTGTTCGTCGCGTCCGCAGGAACCCCTCGCGGTATGCCAGAGCGGCACTTTTCATGTTATGTATCGAAAGTGATTCTGCTGCAAAGATTGAAAAGGGGTCTCGTCGCCGTAGAAACCACAGACAGGTAGGGTCTTACTGATTAGACTGTTGTATTGGTTGCCATGGTGATCAGATAAAACCTCGGCAGATTCATTCAGCCCACCTAGCCGTGTGCCTTACCAATGCATGTTTAAATTCCCTTACTGTAATAGCCTCTGTCACCTCTGCTGGGAAGCTGTTCCACTTACCTGCCACCCACCAGAATGCTTTTTTTTTTGTATACGTAATTCCTATTATATCTTAAAATGTTTGGATCTGGTGCCCTATAGAACGTCTCTCGTCTGTCACATGCGTATGCAGCGCTAAACTCAATCAGAAAGCAGCCGGCGAGGCATTTAAATGTAAATGTGTCCGGTAATGATGTCTGCGCTCTGATTGGATGGCCGCTGCCCGTTGGGATTGTTTGCTGTGTGTTAAGGCATTCTCTGAGTAAGATATGCATATGCAGGGCTCCGGCTTGCGCAGCCTGTGACTCATCTTGCTTAGCTGCAGGTTCTGGCACTCGAGGGGTTAGGTAACCACTTCCCATGATATGCTCCTCCCTGAAAGGCGGGGCCAGGATTACATCCGCTGATTGACAGTTTCAGGTGGTGAGATACCTCGGCAGTGGACAGAGAGCAGCAGCTGATAGCTCCGGTATGAGAGAGCGGAGGGGGGATAGACATGCACTGGGAGAAACTACTGAGACTTCACAAACAGGAGGTGAGAGCGCGAGACGAGACTGCGCTGGACTGCTGCGAATGAGAGCAGCCGGGGTTTGGGACTGTGCTGTGAATGAGAGCAGCCGGGGTTTGGGACTGTGCTGTGAATGAGAGCAGCCGGGGTTTGGGACTGTGCTGTGAATGAGAGCAGCCGGGGTTTGGGACTGTGCTGTGAATGAGAGCAGCCGGGGTTTGGGACTGTGCTGTGAATGAGAGCAGCCGGGGTTTGGGACTGTGCTGTGAATGAGAGCAGCCGGGGTTTGGGACTGTGCTGTGAATGAGAGCAGCCGGGGTGCTGTGAATGAGAGCAGCCGGGGTTTGGGACTGTGCTGTGAATGAGAGCAGCCGGGGTTTGGGACTGTGCTGTGAATGAGAGCAGCCGGGGTTTGGGACTGTGCTGTGAATGAGAGCAATCATAGAAACATAGAACTTGATAGCAGATCAGACCCATTCTGCCCGTCTAGTCTACCCGTTTTCTTGATATGAAGACTCAGACCTGAATCAGTCGTCGTTCTCATCTTAGATCCAGGAGCCATATGCTTGTCCCGTACATGTTTACATTCCCTTTTACTATTAACCTCTACCATTTCTGGTAAGCTGTTCCACTTATCTACTTCCCTTTCAGTAAAGTAAAACCGTCTCACATCACATCTAAGCCGGTGACCCTGTGCTTTATGTTTTGTCCTCTTGTAACTTTTCTCCTAATCTGAAATAAACTTTGTGCGCTTTGTGATGAGAGGAAGAGAGCAGAGAGGGAGGACTCGTTGTTTTTGGAAGTAGCGCCGGGGGTTTATGCCGTAACCAAACTGATGGGGTTACTGAGTACAAAGGGGACTCCTGGGCTGTTGTAGAACGGATTCCTGTGCTCTGGGGACGGGGAGTAAGGAGGTTCCGGGAACAGGGAGGCGGGGGGTTCCCATGTTCCGGGTATATGGAGGCAGGGGGTTCCCATGTTCCGAGTACATGGAGGTGGGGGGGGTTCTCATTGTTCGGAACATGCGAGGCGGGGGTGTCCATGTTCTGTGTACAAAGAGGCAGAGCGACTGGGGACCCATGTACCGGGTACATGGAGGCAGCGGGGTTCTCGTTGTTCACGGGTACATGGCCAGCAGGAGAGGGGAGTTCTCGTGTTCCGGGTACATGGAGGCAGGGGGGTTCTCGTGTTCCGGGTACATGGAGGCAGGGGGGTTCTTTTACAGTACTTACAGCACACCAAAAAGGCGATGTGTGTCTTACTGGCAAAGGAGTGTGACTGGATTGTGAGTGAGTGCTGGCAGCACAGGGTATAGTGAGTGCACTCCGAGGATAAGTGATCACTAGCTGCGTTGGAGCAGCCGAATGATTAAAGTTACGGGTAATAACTAATAACCCCTTCACTTCCGCGCTGCTGCCGGCCGGACCCGTTACCGATGCCCTTCCTGCGTGTCTTTAATGTTCATTAGTCACCGTCTTAAAGTTACCGCAGACCTTTAGCTCCTAGAAACGACTTCTACGACGGAGAGACCGCTGTGGTTTGTGGCCGGGGAATATTTTTTTCCCCGTTTCATAAATGAAGGTTAGGTTGCCCTAAATTAGATTTTTGCGGGAGAGACGTTTACTTTTAAACCCGCGGTAATTATTCACATACGTTACGGTCGATTTATATATATGATTGATTTATATAATGAGATGGGGAGAGCGTCGAGGGCCGAGCATAAAACCAAGTGTTTCCAGTGCAAAGGTTTAGAAGTGGTTTTGTTGCCATAGCAACCAATGGATTGGCCCTGCTGATTGGATCATTCTGTTGGTTCTCATGGTGATAAAATACTTTTTTTTTTTTTTATGAAGTACTGAGGGGTGAAAGTTTTTAGTAGTGGATACGGTGACATTGCGTGCATTGGTGGGAGTCACGGATGTATGAATGAGAGGAATACTGCGTGAGGTTTGTAAACGTTGTTACTGGTGATAATGCCACAGAGCTTGCACTCTAGTGCTGTGCATATAATCATGGATAGGAAGGTGAGGGGTTAAACGTTCATTCGGATACTGCGGGCAAGGAGCAGAATAACCCCACCGCGCCCCCCCCCCCCCCCACCGCTGGTCTGTCACACAGGCCCCTTCTGACCAGTAAAATGGGTCATTGTTTGCCGGGCCCTGGTACCTCTAATCCATCCCGCACCCTCCTGACCGCTGACCACTACGGGGGATTTGAGGATTACACTGAGCTGGGGGGGAAAAAATCCCACCCTTCCCTAATGCAATCACTGCGCTGTCCTCTCTGACACAAGCTTAACTCTTTCTTCTCTGGAGTGGCTTTTGTATATAATGGGGGTGGAAGAGATCTGGGTGTAAATAGTGCTCGTTATTTACACAATAACCCGATGGCGTGAGAGATTCAGCATACGCGGGGTTAAAGCGTGCGTCTCCCCGCGTGCCCTTTCACCAACTCTCTGCGCGTTGCACAACCTGCGTCTGTCCGTCCGTCCGTCCGTTTCTGTGCCGCTTCTGCTGTACGCAGCGATCGCTCCCCGTTCACGTTATCCATCGTCTCGGCTTTTAGTATTATTGTGATCCTTAAATGAAAGGGCTTTTTTTCCACCCCGGTCTCAGTTTTGCCCCTGTGTGCCATGTAACGAGAATGGGCTATGTACACGAGAGCAAAAAGAGACAACTGTGACTTCTCTCGCTAAACTGTGACTTTTTTGTCCGTGTTCCAGATACCGCCGGGGCCGGCCTTTGCTTTTTAGCGTGAATTGTTTTATGACACGTTGGGGGGGTTATTATAGTAAATAAGGTTTTATGACGCGTTGGGGGGGGGGGTTATTATAGTAAATAAGGTGTATCGTCTCTCCCGCAGATCGATCGGCTAGAAGGGGGAAACCTGTCGCAGGCGTCCAGCATGGTGTCCTCGGGCGTGGATGGCATGCTGGGCGCGGACGCCATGGACGGCACCCCTGACCCGCAGCGGACCAAGGCGGCCATCCTGCAGCTGCAGCAGAAGATCCTCAAGCTGACGGAGCAAATCAAGATCGAGCAAACGGCGCGAGACGACAACGTGGCAGAGTATCTGAAGCTGGCGAACAACGCGGACCGGCAGCAGGGGGCGAGAATCAAGCAGGTGAGCGGCCCAGGGGTCAAACGGCACCCCCCCCCCATCACTTAGGGGTATTTAACTGTTTGGGTGCTATACGGTGTGTTAACTATTTCAGTGTTTGAGAACGGTTACTCAGGAGAAGTCGGTTATTTCAACTGCCTGAGGCCTTAACCCTTTGAATACCACTAACCGATACTATAGAGCTTTCTTTGCTTTGAGGAACCTCTCCCTCTCGCCCCTGATTGATTGCTGCAGGGTAACCAGGGGGTGAAAGGGGGTTATTTATTGAATGTGTGTTCTATGGACCCCTCGCCCCTCACTCACCAGCGTCACCCACTCACTCCTCCTGAACTCCGCCCACCGCGGTCCTTCTGCGGCTGCCATGACGGAGCCGGGCTATGGGGTTTATTCACTAAAACGGGGGCTGGCAGGATGGCCCTGTATAAAGCATATAAAACAACTGCTTAAAATGCGTTTCTTGATGCTTTCACCTCATTGACTGAACTATGCATTATACAGGGCCGGCGCCACAAATATATTATTGTTGGCCCTTCATGATGTGTAATTGAATTCAGGGAGTTGAAACTCTCCTGCTTTAGTGAATAAGCCCCCGTGTGTCTGGTTTTGGTTTCATTGCTTGTTTGACACAAGTTATACAGGTGTAAAAACATGGCTGCCGCGTGTAGCTAGTAGGAGCCGGGCTATCCAGGACTCAGCAGAGTAGATTAAAGCCTCCATGTGGCTACCTGAAAAATAATCTTTATTGTCGCTTTTACTGACCCAAAACCAGGGATTTTGCAGATAGACCCGTGAGGAAACTGTGTATGAATTTCTTCCTTTTCTTTAGGTCTTTGAGAAGAAGAACCAGAAGTCTTCACAGAACATCCTGCAGCTCCAGAAAAAGCTTGAACACTATCACCGAAAACTCCGGGAAGTGGAGCAGAACGGCATCGCCAGGCAGCCCAAGGATGTGTTCCGGGACATGCATCAGGGCCTGAAGGACGTCGGGGCGCGAGTGACGGGATTCAGCGAAGGGGTGGTGGACAGCGTCAAGGGAGGACTCTCCAGCTTCTCTCAAGCCACCCACTCTGCCGCCGGCGTCGTCGTGTCCAAGCCTCGGGAGATCGCATCCTTATTACGCAACCGCTTCGGCAGCAGCGACAATATCTCGTCCCTCGATGACTCTACGGGTTTGTCTTCCACTCATGGAGAGGACATGATGATCGGCAAGGGCATGACCACCGCCAACATGCTTCAGGCCAGCCCCAAGTACGGAAGCGAGGAGGACTGTTCCAGCGCCACGTCCGGGTCGCTGGGGGCCAACAGTACGAGCGGGGGTCCCGGCGGAGGCGGTGGAGGAGGGGGCAGCTCGCGGACAAACACTTTGGACCTCCAAGGGTTAACAGAATTCCAAGTGGTGATTCAGGAGATTCAGGAAATGCGGGAGACCCAAACGCGGCTGGAGGATTCGTTGGAAGGTCTGAGGAATCAGTTCCAGGGCGAATATTCGTTCATCCTGCAGTCCTTGCAAGAGGAGAGGTACAGGTGAGAAAGAACATTCGATAACCTTACACGAAAAAGAGTGAGGCGAAGAATTCCAGGCGTCTCGCTTAGTGAATACGCCACTTCTCCCGAACACAGTTCTGTAGACTAAGCAAGCCGATGTAGTCGGGTTATACATTTTATCTACATGCTAGCAGCTATGTTAACTCGCTGTTCCTAGGGGTTTGGATGATTGTTCCTGCTCTTTAAGATACGTTCTCTGCCTCGTTAGCTTTTTTTCCTCCCCCTTTGGCAGAAAGCGATTGGTTCTCACGGTCTTTGGAAGGGATGAGGGAGAGGGGAAGCCTCGGGGCACAATATTAGTTTTTCCACCCATGTCGGCTTCACAGAGGTAAACTATAAATGAGCTGTGGTCCTGTGTTGGTTACATGCATGTAACCCGCAAAGGGATACATATAAAAAGACACAATTAGCAACTTATTAATAATTTTATTGCAAGTAAAAGACAAAGAAGTGCAGAAGTTTCCATTTCATTGAAACTATATATTTCCTCTGCATTCGGGACTTTCCCCTATATTCCCCTCTCAGCGTGTCATATGGGGTGTATATATACATCAATGTATGTTATTGTTACACGCCGGGTTATGTTTATTTACCTGCATTATTGTTAACCTGAGATGACAAAAATGTTGAAATGTTTTGTTAAGCAATGTTGGTGTTTTAATTAGAATTTTTAAATGCCCTTTGTTGGCGTATGTCATACGTGTACATTGCTATGCATGAAGTCATACATGTGGGCGTGAGTGAGGAATAGTCTCTTCCGATGTAAAGTCACAGCTGGTAATTAAACAGAAATTTCTCCAGGCTGGTTTATCACCCCAGCATTGCATAATGTCACTGAAACTGCATGTGACTGTGCGTTCACACGTGATATTCAGTAACCACAATGCGTGTGTGTATATAATAATATGTATTTGTGTGTGTGTGTATATATATATAATATGTGTGTGTGTATATAATATATATGTATATGTTTGTGTGTGTATGTATTTAATGTGTGTGTGTGTATATAATATATATGTGTATATAATATGTTTTTGTGTGTATGTATTTAATATGTGTGTGTGTATATATAATATATATGTATGTTTTTTGTGTGTGTATAATATATATGTATATGTGTGTGTATATATAATATATTTTTGTGTGTGTATATAATATATAATATATATGTTTGTGTGTGTGTGTATAATATATAATATATATGTGTGTGTGTATATAATATATATGTATATGTTTGTGTGTGTATGTATTTAATATATATGTGTGTGTGTGTATATAATTATATATAATATATATGTATGTTTTTTGTGTGTATATATACTATGCATAATGCAAGGGCTCCCCCTGCTGATTGCTGAGAGTATGACAACATTGTTCTTAGAGCATTCATTTCTTTTTTGTGAGCTATAAATTTAATTCATCCCATAACATAGCGACAGTATTTTTTTTTATTTTTTTATTAGAGAAAACAGTTCCAAATTTCCAAAGAACCCTTTAATCTTCTTTTAGAAATCACGGAGCGTCGCGCTTATACGAAGCAGTAAATACATTTCTTTCAGGATGCATGTGCTATGCTTCCGGAAGAGTTAATAAAGACTAATACTGTTCGAGAGCTCAGCAAGGCAGGGGTTAGAAACCCAGCTTTTAAAGTGGGGGACGTGTTGTTGATGTGGTTGAGATCTGTGTTTCAGGGCTGGGACACTAGGTGGGAATAGGGGTAGAAACTAATTGTCTTGTGGCCGACATATCTGTAGATATACAGGGAAGGGTGAAGGGCACTTTTCTCTTTGTCGGATTTATTGTTTACCACGTCTTGTTTATAAACAATGCTTTTCTTCTGAAATAACCTTGCGTTCTTCCCACCTAGATGTGAAAGACTGGAAGAACAACTTAACGACTTAACAGAGCTTCACCAGAACGAAATTCTGAACTTGAAGCAGGAGCTGGCGAGCATGGAAGAGAAGATCGCATATCAGTCGTACGAGCGAGCGCGGGATATCCAGGTGAGAGGACGGGGTAGTGGCTTATTCAGAGACTGTCAGGTATTAGGTGGGGGATAGGTTAGCCGTGGATAACTTGTTGAAATATTTGCATCACCGCGGGGAATCACAATCAGCAGATCCATCATGTATGATAAACTGATCACCCCCTTTCTTCAGCCGGTGTAGCGTATATAGAAACGGGGAAATTTCTGTTCGGTATATCGGTTTAATGGTCTGCGCTTACAACCTGTTTCTAACCCGTGCGTTTCTTCTGCGTTCCAGGAAGCGCTGGAAGCCTGCCAGACACGAATATCCAAGATGGAGCTCCAGCAACAACAGCAGCAAGTTGTCCAGCTGGAGGGTCTGGAAAATGCAACGGCAAGAAACCTCCTGGGAAAACTCATTAACATCCTCCTGGCTGTCATGGCTGTGGTTCTGGTCTTTGTATCCACCGTGGCCAACTGCGTGGTCCCATTACTCAAGACGCGAGGTCGGACTTTCGGTACGCTGATCCTTGTCGTGTTGGCTGCTCTTTTCTGGAAACACTGGGATTCGTTCTCTGGATACCTGGAGCGACTGCTATCGCCTCCAAGATAACCTCGCTCCCTCCACGAACTATCGGGACAGAGGTCCAACTCCAATATTTTGATGGGACCTAACAGTCTCCACAAGAGGCCTCAGGGGAGTCCACGTCGGCTGTTTCATAATCAGAAAACTGTGTTTCTGTACGAGGCCATTCATGAGTTGGGTTACTGCCAATTCGCACTTTTCCACCCTTCTCATGCCTTAAAATCTCAAGCAAGGAGGGATGTGATAGAGAACTTGTAACAAACAGCCCCCCAACCCTTGGCATTTCTGTCCCAGTCAAGACAGGAATTTATTGGGGTGCGTAGGGGGCATGTTAGAGTGCACTGTTTACATTGTATGGAAGGATTTTGGAGACTTTCATGTGTTTTTATTGGGTTTCTCCCCCTGACTGAAGGATGACTGCTGCAATACGTTTGTTTATTGCAAATTTATTTAGGATTTAACCTGCTACACCCACTCCTCGCGTTCCTAAAACCCCACGTCCCCCTGTCTCCAGTTCTGTGCCTTCAGGATCTGTATCCAGGAGCATCTTCGACCGCATCAAGGAACGCTAGTAGTTTCCTGGAGCACGGACCTTTTTTTTTTTTTTAGGCAAACGCTCTGTTGTGGCAATAAGGCACCCCGAACTGCTCCTGCCATTCTCCAGACATAGAAAACATCACTTTTCAAGTGCCTTATTGCTTCAATTCCTCTGGGAGTTTGGCCCCAGCACCTTGAACTGACCGTTCCTTTGACGTCAGCCCATGGTGGATGGTTTGAAGGCCACCAAAACAGCCACATCCTTGTCGTAACCATTTCTCCGCCGGTGGGAAGCTGTAATGCGTTATTTTGCTATTTAATGCATTGCAGAAGCTCTGGCTGCTCAATTCTCCAAACGAATTCCTCTTCTACCAGAGAGGCTCGCGAAGAACGTCCTTCAGGCCGTATAACAGGTGGTGATGGCTGTCCCTTCCAGGAGACGTCAGGAAGCTACATTAACTCACACCCCAGTAATTCATTTTAACCCCTTTGCCGACGAAGGTGCCAGACATTAACATCCGTTTATTTCCAAGAATTTGATGTGATCTTGTGTTTTCTTTAAAGCTAGCAATTTGCCTTCTGTTTGCCTGAGGGTTCCACGCCACCCCGCTTCCTCGGGCAGAGAAGAGGGTGAATGTCTGGTCCGCACTTTGAAACAGATACTTGTGCTGCTACGATCCAGGATAGTGGGGGTCCCTAAGTGGGTATAGGGGAGTGGGAGTCTAGGAAGCAGTACTGGTTTGGTACCGTGTCCTTTTGTTGTAAGTGTTCCCTCCTGTTCTTCTGCATGGAGGTTTGTTTTACCTTGTTTAATATTTTAATTAATATTATTTGGAGTGTGAGGGGAGGACTCGCTGAATAAAAGAGTAATGTTTTTAAAACAAAGACTGTCTTTTCTATGTTTCTTAATATTGCAATACACACAAGGAATGCTCTCCGGTGCCCTAAATGCCTAAAGAGTTAAGTCTAGGATATAAAGAGTAGGAACCTCTTACCCAGAGACACTCGTCATTGCTGGTCGCCACTTCTTGGATGGATCCATGGAGCAGGAACACGGCTTCAGGGGGTTATAAATGATACCAGGCACTCGGTATGTGGACAGTGTAAGCGTGTACATGATATGTCTAAGGATATCCTGAGCCAAAGCCAAGTGAGTTTTGTTTTCCAAAACATAGACTTTGACGGCAGATAAGTCCCGTTCGTTCCGTCGAGTCTGCCCAATTCTCCCTGAGACCTTAGTCAGTCCTTGGTGTTGGATTTAGGATGAAGAGCGCGCCAAGAGTTAATCCCATAATTCTATTGGAATCTTCAGTGGCCAAACTTTTTGTCAAACACAATGATGGGGGGCATTTCATACCACTTGGCCTGGCCTGTAAATCATTAAAATAGAAAGTATTCCTAATAGTAGCCGGAGCCCACAAGTTCCCAGGTATGCCCACTGGGCATTTGCGTGGTGTGCCAGGTAGCCAATCTGGGCCTGCACATACTCACTCTAACACTATACACTTACAAATATACACTCCCTGAACACTTTATACACCTCTTCAATTGCATGTTAACACAAATAGCTAATCGGCCAATCACATGGCAGCAACTCAATGTATTTATTCATGTGGGCGTGGTCAAGACAACTTGCTGAAGTTCAAACCGAGCATCAGAATGTGGAGGAAAGGGGAGTTAAGTGACTTTGAACGTGGTATGGTGGTTATTGGTGCCAGACGGGCTGGTCTGAGTATTTACTGAGTACCGATCTCACCTGCAACATTCAGATGGCAGGGCCAACCTGAAAGCATGGATCCCCCCTGCTTATCAACCGTATCAACGGTTCAGGCTGGTGGTGGTGTAATGGTGTGGGGGGTATTTTCTTGGCACACTTGGGACCCCTTAGTACCAATTGAGCATCATTTAAACGCGACAGCCTACGTGAGTATTGTTGCTGACCATGCCCATCCCTTTATGAGCACAGTGTACCCATCTTCTGATGGCTCCTTCCAGCAGGATAATGCACCATGTCACAAAACTCACATCATCTCAAACTGGTTTCTTGAACATAATGAGTTCCTTTAACTCCACGGTTACCAGATCTCAATCCAATAGAGCACCTTTGGGATGCGGTGGAACGGGAGATTCGCATCATGGATGTGCAGCCGAGAAATCTGCAGCCACTAGCCAGTAGAGCTCTCTCTCTTACCCCAAGTACAAAGCCTTTATTTTTATTTGGGCCTGCTGGGCATCCAGGTGCCATCTCTGCCTGAACGTGCCCATGGCGGTCAATTAACAATACAGAGGGCATTGCCGAATCTGCATAGACCTCCCTGGTTTCCTGCATATCCTTAAAAAGCGGAGCACCGTAAAGCAATTTTCCAGCAATGCCTTTATAAATTATTGTATTGCCTGAGTGTGACTACTCCATCTTTTATCATCAACATTCTATCCATGCTCTGCCCTGTTCCAAGAAAGCACTGATTATGACATGAGACAAGCAGTCACTTTAACATGTCATGAATGAGATATCCCTCTTTGGAATATTTAAATAAGAATAACACTGCAAAATTACCCAAAACAAATAACTTTCAGGACAGCTTCATATACAAGATGCTGACAATAGATTCCTTGTAACATCCCCCTGTATTCTGTTTTATTCCCACCAGAGGGTGCTGCAGACACAGCTGAGTATTTATGAATAGCGTGTTCTGTATCAGCGTGAATGCATGAATAGCGTGTTCTGTATCCGCGTGAATGCATGAATAGCGTGTTCTGTATCAGCGTGAATGCATGAATAGCATGTTCTGTATCAGCGTGAATGCATGAATGGTACAATGGTGCCGAGGAACGCATGGGAATCCTCATAAAGTAAATAAATATATAATATACTGTATAACATGCATTACGCCACTCCTAACTCTAGAATTTGACAGCATATCAGAGCCATTCAGCCCATCTAGTCTGGCCATATTTCTTGATGTAAAGACGTTAATCAGTTGTTGGTCTCGTCTTAGAATCAGGAGCCGTATGCCCATACCATACATTCCTTCACTCTATTAGACTCTACCACTGATGAAAGGCTGGTCCATTTATCTACCACCCTCTTGGTAAAGTGCACATGACCGCTGGAGTGTCCCTTTAATGCTGACTGATTCAATGTGCTTTGCCCAATATTAGCAACCCCCAAATTACACAATATCAGACAAACATGAAAGTGTAAACCTAACATGAGAAAACCACCCCACCGAAGGAAAATCACACACTTTAACCCTTTGGAATTCTTTTAAGAATATGAGCACACACTACATTCACTGCTAGTGGCTTAAACGCTCCACACTATAACATCACAACATGCATAATATTACGTGAACACAGCTCCTAGCAGCTCAACAACGTCTGCCATCTTTAAATGACATCCTAAGGCCATTTTAACCCATTGCATCAATGGTTGCATTCAAGGCTTTAGGAGAGGCATGTGGACCTCGCAGGAGGATGTAGAGGAGATGTGGCAAAAACGTGCTCCAGGTGGGCAGATAATACCTGCCCCAAACAGATCTCATATTCATCCGTATGCGCATTTCTCCTCCTGACCCTGTGGGGTTGGGGTGCCATAGAGTCTAAATCCATCAAACATTAGGCAAAAAAAACAGGTACATTTGGGTGTAAATGTGAAAAAATGCTCTCGGTGTGATGTCACTTGATGATGTAACTCTGCTCTCTCTATCTCTGCTCCTGACCACCATGTTGTCTCCTGCTTTATAGTTTATCGAGATCCATTTGTATGTGAGTTGTGTTTCCTAGAATGCCCATTTGCCATGGAAACAACATGCGCGAGGATCAATTTGCTGTTTAATTTTGTTTTAATTGGACGTGCCTCCTTGTAGGGCCACACAGCAGATTTTACTAAATGTGACCTCTAGGACTGGCTAATTGGATTCCCGTTACCCTTTTATTCTCTCTATAAGAAGCTTATCCATGGTCACTGGAAACATGTTTAAATTTGCTTCGTTGGACCTGGCACCCTGGACTGGCAGAGCCTACTAGGAGTTGCCCCTATTAAGCGGGGACTTTCACTATTTGGGTTATGCAGGGGGGGTCTCGCTGATTACATTCTTTATCGAGGCTGCCAGCTCAGCTCCCTGCTTCCCCCGGATCTGCGAGGGTCTGCAATCTCAGACAGCTTCTTATCAGCAGGAAACAAAAGCCCAACGCACACAAACTGGAGCTCCGGCTTTCCTCCTTGGGAAATGGTGACCCCCGATAGAACCTCCCAGTTAATCTTTCCCTTCAAATATTTGGGCGCCCACCTCATGCCCCCCCCCCTGTCGTACGCAGGAACCCATCCATCACCCATGGAGAATAAAACCCAATCTGGCACAAAGTGTGAAAGTGGTTTTATCACCATAGCAACAACTGTGATGTTGCTGCTGATTCAACCATCATTGCTTCGGTAATAAGACTTATGAACGTTTACTCCAGAGCCGATTGTTAAACCTAAAATATCCCACTGCCCTTTGTGGAGACCCCGTTACACACAGGTACACAGCCCTGTTAATCTGTCATTTATTTTTTATATAGCGCCATCATATTCCACAGCGCTGTACAATGAGTAAACGGGGCATCACATAACGATTCAGACAGTTCTAGAAGGTAATGTTCATACCTGGGTGTTCTATCGGAAACATTTTATCCCTAACTTGGGGTCTCAGGGTGAAGGGGCAGATTTCCAGGTTCAAAAAGCCTGCAATTATTAAATGATATTTCAGCCGATATCCCTGCTTTAATACAGGTGACTTCACTTAGAATCACTCATTACCTTCCGACAAGCCATGATTAGGGCCATTTGGTTGCCGCCATTAGCAAGTGACTAGAATATTGTCTTTGAGATGGGTGTAATAAAGGGTTAATATTTGGGGGTCAGCTCACTCAGGTGGGATCTGGCTCCAGGTAATACATTATAGTGTTTCTTCCCTTTACACTGAGCGTCACCAAACACAACTGGTCATATAGCGACCCGTATCTCTGAGGTCATCCGTCTTTTTTACGTGATGGCGTAAGTATTTCTTACATTTAATCACTCGCTTTGTGTTTCTGTTACTGCTGTTGAGCACCGTGATAACGCACACTCATCCAGCAAACACTCCGACCTCCTAAAAAGTGGGACGCGAAAGGCGCCTGAGTCCCAAAGAGTCCGACGTGGGAGGTATACCACAGAGCTTTTGCCCTGATTGCCTCTTTTGTTGCCGCTGCATCCTGTGTTAACTTCTTTCTCCGCACTCCGTAGAAGTCGTTCTGAAAACCCATTATCTGCTGACGGGCCGGCTACTGGGGACGCGGGTCCTTCGAGGCGGCGTCTGTCACTCAGTAAAGACCCCAATTATCTGCAGGAATCCCTGGGGTGCTGCGCGATGTGAAAAGGGAAGCGGGATGCAGGAAGAAGCTATTCTCACTCCATTTCCACTCATATAAAGGGTCTCGCTGCCCCCCTGGATGAAGATCCAGGATGTGGTTATTGTCTGGAATAATGATTCACTTCCCCCCAGTGATGGCAGCGCTCCCGAGGGCTGCACCGCGGGCTCGGAGATCGCAGGTCCCGTTTTATTAACCGTCTGAGCCCCGGGATAACCGGAGCTGTCTGCTGCTGTTAGCGGCACCTCGTTTTGGGTTTAATTACCAAAGTTTATTAATTCCATCAGCCATCGCTTCTCCATAGCTCTGTACATTTCAAATGACCGAAGAGTCACACACTTCATTCAGAGGGGGGAGCTGGGGGTCAGGGTAGGGGCTTGACGAAGGCTATTCACGTGACGCTGTGATACAAAATATCTATTTATGTCCGTGATTAAGGCATCTAAGCCCGACAATTTATTTTAGTTCCAAAATTATATTTACAAACATCACTCCTACTGTTTATAAACACACTATCAGCGGGTTTTATGGCAGTAGAACCCTGCGATACCCTCATACCCAGCAAACATTCCGAGCTCCTAGAAAAGAGGGGCATCAGGGGAGGAAAGAGGAACAAAGGGGTTTTGGTCCCATGGAGCGACTGTCTTTCCTAAACGGGGCATATCCCAGGATTTTAAAGGAAATGAAAGAAATGATATATTTTGTAGTTTCAATGTTTGTATTAAATGCTCCGTCTCTCCTGTGGGTCCGCTGGAGATGATGGACCTGCTTGTATGGTAATATGGCGTTCTATATAATATATCGCATGGACCTAATCCATCTCAGAAGGGACGTTCTAAGCTTCCAGACCCCAGAGTTCCTCCAATTCCCAACTTTCCTGTGGCTGCCATTGTACCTACGTCCTGTCCCTCAGATGTGACATCCTCTCCGCTCAGACAGAACTTCCTGTGACTTTATTTCTTTTAACCTATTTCCTCATTTTTAAATAGAATGGTGTCCCCGGGGACCCGCCGTGGGTGTGCGAGAGATCCTACAACTGTATGCTGAAGGTTCCAGCATCAAATCAAATAGAATCACTAATTGGAATGGGGCAGAATTCTAGCAGTTTTCACGTTTCCACCAGGGCTTAGTGAGGTGTCCAAGGGAGCTGCCTATGGGCAAGCCAGGCCCTGGACTCGGGGCTATTTATTAATGTCCCTAACATCTCATGCCAGGTATTGGTCCCAATTCGGCCCTTTTAGGACATCAGGTAAAGGTTGTTCTGCTTGTGCAACCTCAATACTTGGTGATCGCACTTTTGCCTCCCTTTGTATCATCATCGCCACTCGTCCTGGAATATAAACGGTTAAACAAGAAGGAGCTTCAGGGACTTTATTAAAGAAATAAATCGAGGAATTTCTAATCACGGACTGGAAGGAAAGTCTTTGAACAACAGGAATCTGTGTCTGTCCGTCAGCATGTTAGCGCCGGGCACTTCCTTCCTGACACCGCTGCAGAACGGGGTTACAATAAACACTGGGGTGGAAAAGCAACAAGGCTCTTTTTAATTATTGTTTTTTATTTCTTTGTTTTTTTTAGGTTTTTTTTTAACCCTTTGTGTGCCCATTTGCTTTGGTATAGTGCGCCAGGAAGGACCCGCCGACGATGAACGGGTTGAATCACAAAAGGCCGAGTTGTGAAGGCACATCTTAATTGATTTCCATGATGCGGGTCTCCAGGGAGGGCTATCCAAAATTAGCTGGAATATCCTGTAATTGAGGATATCCTAAGTATTTGTCCAGAATTTCGATTGTTTGGCTGAGTGTGATGGGAGCTGGGATTGACAGCACCCGGCATGCCAAAGGATGACCACACGTTGCCCAGAAGTATAGATTTGTTACAAAGCCTTAGAACTTTAGGTGATGCCACCCGGAAGGTTAAAGTTCTTCTAATTTGACGTTTCTGTTTCTTTTCAGCAGAGAAAATATTTTTAGTCTCTCCCTTTTGTTTCTTCCCCAGAAAATATGTCTGTAATTAATCAAACATCGCAACGAGATTCCAACATTGCTTCCAAATTGGGGCAGGCCGATGCAAACAGCTGAAATTCGGCATTTTACAGGGAATGGTCGCGTAGGACGAGGAGGACCATTTGTGGCCCACGGAACCCAAACTGACCCCGACCCCATTTGTGACACGGAACTCACAGCCGCATCAGCTCTGTTCATGGCCCGTGTTGACTCCACTAATCCTTGTCCCATTGTGAGTCCCACCTGCCAGATCCCCATTTGGTTTGCACAGTACGAGTACGACCGGTAGTTAGACGGCGATACTTGGACACAGCGGATCTTAAATAAAGGCAAAATTGTTAGTATGTGGCTGCTACAGATTTTGTTTGTAGCTAAAGTTTTATTTTCTGGGAGAATTCTGTATTTCTCACACATGCCATGTCTGACTCTTAGTCCTGCCTGGGGGGGCAGAATTTAGTTTGCACGATGCACTTCCTGTTTATCGTACATCTGTCTCCTGCTCAAATGTACCCAGGAATTAATGTAGGAGGAAGTAAGAAGGCAAATTGCTTCCTCTAGAATTCTAACAAATCTGTCGCAAATAAAATGCTTTTTGTAGCGTCAGAATTTCTGTGTAACGTTTTATTAACGTGAGATCATTCATTGTTGAAACTGAAACCATCCTCGTAGATTACCACCAGTCCCTACATGGGGTGGCTTTGCAGGTCTCTATGGCCAGGGCTCGAGGGCAGCCATAAGCTGTGAAATTTGGTGAGTGGTGATGGCTTAGGATCCCTTGCCACCTGCCTTGAGGGAGGGGGGGACACCAGGGGCCAACCCTGCTTTGACCCCTCTTACTGTCTCCATGGACAGGGGATAAAAAAGATGGAATGGATTCAGGGCAAGACTCGCTGAATAAAGCCGAGTGCCTCCCGGCCGCTTGCCCCTATGCAGTAACTAATATACGCACACTCACCCTAATACACACACTAACACATGCACACTCATACTGAAATATACACCTAACAGCCTAACAGTTGCTCACACAGTGCGAGTGGGTGCGATACTTGGAAGGTCATGGACGAGACATAATGTGACCCCAGTAACTGGACAGGCCCTGTTTGAAGAATTTGCACTGGCCTGGATTTGCCCCGTTGCCCCTGGGTACTAAGGGAGTTAATATCTAAAGTTGTCTCAATCCCGCTGAGTCCCTAACTTTTACCTAAATTTACCTAACTTTTTATAACTCAGGTGTTTTTTGAACAAACTCCAAAAATTGCTTATATACCTGGGGGGGGGGGGGGGGGG
>VKOC01000004.1:33151385-33179303 GCA_009364415.1 Spea multiplicata
TTTATATATTAATATATAAAATTCTCATGTAGCTCCCAATCAAAAAGACTATGAACGATTGAATGAACAACTTTTCATTTAATTTCTCCAGCTTTGCAAGACAGGATTCCTGGGATCGAAGTTTGGGTTCCTTTTCAAGAACATTCTTTCCAGTTTGCAAAGAACCAAAGCAAAAAGTTGTTTTTTTCTAACGTCATATGTTGTTCAACGTTTATAACGATAGGTACGGGACAGCCTCGGTAGGAGTCACAAGAAAATACAATGTAGCCTGGGATCATTTACGCTCATTAGATTGTTTTTGAAAAGAAAGACAATTTGGCCCATTGATGGGGTTAATGTTGTAAATGACTATTGTAGCTGGGAATGGCTGATTTTTACTGGAATCTCTTCATAGGCGCACAGAGGCCCTTTATCACTCCCATCACTCCTGGGTTCCAATGCCCTTTATCCATCCCATCACTCCTGTTGTTCCAATTGCCCTTTATCACTCCCATTACTCCTGGGTTTCAATGGCCGCTTTCATCACTCCCATCACTCCTGCGGTTCCAATAGCCCTTTATCCCCTCCCATTACTCCTGTTTGTTCAATGGCCGCTTTATCACTCCCATCAACTCCTGGTTCCAATAGCCCTTTATCCCTCCCATTACCCTGTGTTCCAATGGCCCTTTATCACTTCCCATCACTCTGTGTCCAATGGCCCTTTAACTCCCATCACTCCAGTGTTCCAATGGCACGTTGTGTTCGCTGATCCAAGATTAAGTTTAAAAGGCTAATTAATCATCAGATAACACTTTTGTAATTATGTTACAGCTAGAAATGTCCTTGCTTTCCATGAAAACGGCAGAGTGACCCCAAACCTTTGCCCAGTAATGTATATCTAATGGCTGATACGTTGATATTAATCGCTGTTCTCTAGTTGTTCCCATCGCACGCTGGACACCCTCGTCTACGCTGTAAACAACTTGAGCGTCAGACAAGCTTTAGGCTGCAGAGCTGCCTAATCTGGGACAAATAGCCGGGATTCTTGGCATGTCTTGGGTATTAAAGTGACGCCCCCCATTTAATCAGACAGGATAACGGGCATTAAATGATTTGGCTTCATTTCACTCCCCGGACTGACATCTGGAACGGATTAAAGCTCCAGGCTGAAAAGGAGGGACCTCAGATTACTGCGAATCCAAACACCCCAAGGAGGACAGGCTGTGTTACACAATGTGTGTATATTCTTGTGGGTGGATATCTGCAAAAATGTCACATTTTAACTGTTACGTTACAGGGATCGGGTGGTGAAATCAGAGCCTTCTTTCCCGAATGTATCAGGTCGCCTTGGTCCGTCGGATCTAGTTTTATCGGACGCTTTGAATGTACGGACTGTAAGAAGCGAGTTATATGAATAAATCTGACAATCCATATGAACCGCTAGATTAGTTGGTAAATGATACAGCCGTTAATACATCAGTAACGACACATTTCAGCCTCTGGGATACTACTCGTTATGTCATGTTTACCCAGTGTACAGCGCTGCAGAACATGATGGCGCTATAGAAAACAAATTATTCCCATCATTTCAATAGCAATCATAAATAAGTTTAAACCGTTTGAAAATATAGCAAAAGTAAAAAAGGATGGAAAATGCATTTTTTCGGTCAATATGTTCTAAACTGATGAGATTTATTGGCATGTGAAGAACGTCTAAGGAATGCTGGCCCAGTGGGCACAGGGAAGGGCAAACCGGCAGGGCCAAGCACCAGGTACGGTTAAAAGCGGAACTTAGTAATTTACAAAAAAAAAAAACCTGCCCAAAAAATATTTGCAATTAGTTCCAAAGTGAATGAAAAAAAAGTAATGGGAAAAAAAAAATCACATTTTGTAATAAAAACCCTCAGAAGAGAATTAAAAAAAAAGTTTTTCTTATGTTAAGAACAGCAATATTCTGGAATTTGTCCAAAATAAAAACATTTACATGACGCTAGAACGGTTACGTTCCTCTGGAGTATTTTATGAATAGGATTTGTGCAGGTCCTGCCGCTATTCAGTTACTGAACAATACATGCAGAGTGCAAACAATAAAAAAATTACAAAAATAATAAAATAAATAAATTTTTTCTGCTTCTGGTTTATTTCCACGGTAATCGGAATTAAAAGCCACACCATCCTGTTCATTTATAGTAAAAGCGCTGGGATTTTTTTCCAGGTATCATAGTAGCGCAAATAACATTTCCCAAATATTATAATAAACGTGCATTTTCCATAATGCTATATATAGTATACATATTATTGTTGGCTATACCAATACTATATTCTAGGGGTTATGTATAATAAAAAAGGGATCTTAACTCCATAGCTACAAATAAAATGATTCTAGTGATTGAAGCATTGTAGATAAAACCCACAAATGCATTCTGTAAACCGCCTTCCCCGGCTGCCACGTGAAAACCATTAAAAGTAAAATCATGATAATATGGGGCTGTGACCCCAAAACAGGTTAAAGTTCATTATGTATTAGGCAATAGTTGGCACAAATTATTTTTTAAAAAATGGCATTGACTAAGAGTTTTCTGATAAGAATTCTTTTGCAGACTGGACTACATGCGCGAACGAGGGCGTGAAGAGCAACGTACCTGCACTTTGGTCCATTTTTAATCGGCTTATTCACTTTATGTAAGGGATGAACATTTGTGTATTTTTTATTTTATTTTTAAGAAAAAAAGGGGTTTAGGTCCATGAGAAACCAGGTCTAAAACTAAACACAGGGGGGTTTTAAGCAAAGATTAGCGCCCATTTACAAGATGCCGCAACGACTTTCTAACGACCTTCAGAGGCATTTTCAGCAGATATGTCAAATTCCCATCTTCTGATTTCAGCTGCATTTATAAATCATTTTTTCCCCCAAAGAATACAAAATGAGTAGCCAATCAGGGAGCCAATGCCAGGTGCATGCTGGGAAGTGGTATTCCCCATTAAGAGGCAGATAAATGCCCAAGCTTACCAAACAGGCGGCAAACACACACAAATATTTGAACGTATGTACTGGTTTATTATTTAATTGAAGCCGGGTCCCTTTAAACCGGTATGGAATTCCCTGCTGATTTTTCTTTATCAAGTTGTATAAAAATGTCTGTCCACAAGACCCCCCCCCCTCTATGCACTGTGTCTTTAAAGAGAGTGCAAGCTAGTGGGCAAAAGTCATAGACGGGTCACAGCCCGGCAACTAGCCAGGATTCACTGCCCTTGAGCTCGTAGCCCTAAAACAAAAAAGGCCATAACCTGCCCTTTAAGAATTAAGAGAAAACAATTTGGTGCTGACCTGAGCGGGGATATCGGAGCTCTCGCATGTGTTGTAATTTATAGATTACAGAACAAAGGGCATGTGAGGGCCGGGTCACGGGTTCGCTCTCAAAGAATCCCCTTTCACTTCGCTGATAAACATTTGCTGCAGAGAGGAACAAAGAAATAATCTGCCCCATAAAGGGCTCCATTCACTAAATGGGGAGTCTGCAGAAGAGTTGTGTTTGGCTCTTCCACTCTGCGTTATGACGGGACGAACCCCAGCGAGCTGCTGCTGCAGCAGAAAGTGCTTGGCTGGCCCCGTCTAATGTATAGTTAAATCAGTGAGATTTCTTCTCTGATTGAATTATGCATTATATGGGGCCAGGTCAGCCCCTCTTGCTAGAGAAAGAAGAAACTGCGGATATCCCTCAAACAACTACCTATAATAAATCCTTTCCTTATACCCTGCATTATGCCTGTATATTCTTCTTTGCTAAAAAAAAAATAAAATAAAACATAGAATTTGATGGCACAACATTTGTGGGTAACCGATTCCATATATTTTTTTGTTATGGAAAAGAGCATTTTTCGCTGCTTTCAGGGAAAATGCCTTCCTTCAAGTCTAAATGGATGACCTCATGTTCTTTGCACAGTCCTATTAACGAAAAGGTCATCAGCGCTGGTATTGTCCCCGTGTTTGTATAATGATATCATATTCCATTAAGACACCTTTTCTTTTTCTAGCGTAAACATATTTAAATGTTATACCCTCTTTTCATGGTTTCATGATGCCTTTTGTAAGAACAGGTGCCCAGACTTGCACTGTATACTCAAGGTGGTGTCTTACCATTGACTTACAGAGAAGCAAGAATTATATTTTCCTCCATACACTTTTTTTTTATACATGACAATATCTTACAGGCTTTTGCAGCAGCTGCCTGGCATTAAACACTTGCTAAGTTTATACAATGCCACCCCATTTAAGGTATAATTTGCACATTTATTTTTTCCCAAAATGCATAACTTTGCATTTGTCAATATTAAATATCATCTGCCGCATGGTTGCCGAGTACCCCAAATTAACTAAATCTCCTTGCAGGGAAGAAGCCTCTAGTCCAGTTACCTTAAATAATTTGGTGTCATTAGCAACACAGATTCATGGCTTTCAATTATCTCTGCAATATCATTAATGACGACGTTACAACGGCGGACCTCGGACAGAACCCGGAGCCGCTCCACTTACCACTTTTGTCCAGTTGGAGAATGTTCTATTAACAACTCTCCGAAGCCAGTTTTCCAATGCAAACAATATTATCTAAGCCGATCTTCTTTAATTTGCTGAATAAATGTTAGTTTTAAGTGCGGAAAACATTTGTATTTAGTAAAACAGCTGAGCAGGCAGTTCAGCCGGCGCGTGCCTGACTCCTAGTGGTAACAGAGTGCAATGACACCCTCCGTATTAACCTTGAAAAGGGTTACTTTAGAGTATTGCCCTGGAGTAACGTTGGATTCCTAGAGTGCCTCCTCTCACAGCTTCCCAAAACATGAAGATCTGTCCCATTAAAAGTAATCCTCGCCCAGCCTATTCATCCGCATGCAAAGATTTGTTTAAATCAAATTCATCATCCTCATTTTTTTTTTCATAAAACAAAATACGCTATTAGGCACATCAAAATATTTTAAATCTGACTCCACTATAATATCGCCAAGTGGCAGTGATTGAAAAATGTATACTTTACTTTAGTCAAAAACGTAATAATATAACCCCTACATGAGCCTTTATCCCCCCAGACCACCACTGCACGTACTCCATTACTGGATTCATATTTGGGACTTAACCTGGGTAGGAGCGTCTTATTTCTATTTCAGGGCAAGATAGCGTGCACCATATTAAACCGTTACAGGGACATGAGCTAACTCGCCAAGTGTCAGTACCAGGCTGCGCTGTTCTCTTAACCTTGTACAGACTGCCTCAGAAAGCAGTTATTACGCGTCCTTCCTTAACCCCTGCTTGACTAGACGCGGAATAAGGAAGCGCTGGTATTCCGCATGCGCTATAATTTTTAGCAGTGGTTCCCAAACATTAGGAAACTGTACCCCGATAATTACACGTTCTAAGAGTAGCTGATTGCAGGAGATCTCTGTGCATGTCAAAGCCAACTAAAAAAACATTTTATGATCCATACTGCTATGAAAACGTATATATATTTGTGCTTTACATTGGAACTGTATGCACTGTCTATAGGAGAACTGAATTATAATATTTATTTCCAGGAGGTTTACATTTAGATCTCTGAGAAAGCAAACATTGGTTAACCCTACACATCATGAAAACACACGGTGGTGATCAGCTACCTTGATGAATTTGTGAGCTACATCACCGTTCAAAAGTTTGGGGTCACGTGTTCTTGAACGAAACGGAAATTTGGTCCACAAAAATAACACTAAATGGATGAGAAATCCAGCACAGACAGGGTTAATGTTGTAAATGACTATTGTAGCTGGAAATGGCTGATTTTTAATGGAATATTATCACTCCCATCACTCCTGGGTTCCAATGGCACGTTGTGTTCGCTGATCCAAGTTTAAGGTTACAAGTCTGATTGTTAGAAAAAACCCTTTTCCAATTATCTTACAGCCAGAAACGTCCTTGTTTTCCTTGAAAACAGCTAAGGGACCCCAAACTTTTGAACGGTAGAGTAAATGAGTAACGGGGCAAGGAACAAAAATCATACCGGCTTATTCACCAAGGGGCTACAGTCTCTTTTAAAGACAGATGTTCCAGATTTCAATGTTGTGTTTGCCGTCCTGCCTTACCAAGGGAAGCCTTGGGTCCAAACTGACTTATTTACCGAATATTAAATAGCGGCAACGACCCGGACACATAAACTGTTTTACTTAAGCCTATGAAAGTCTGGAGCATAATGGAATGAACTTGTTAAAGCAACAGCAGTGCCTACAGAGATAAATCTCCTCCATTTAATAGTCTCTGCTGTTTTGAGGAATTATAAACTGCTACATTAAGGAAGATAAATCTTATTTACAGGAGGTTAAAGCATACGGCCAGGCTTATATAATGCACCATAACAAAAGACCAAGCTCTGCGGGCAGAAGAGTGAGAATGACATGTGTGTGTGTGGGAATGAGGCATGTGTGAGAGCACGCCAATGATATAGAGAGTGTTCAGGAATGAAAGGGGAGGCAGATGAGGATATACCCAGAGTGATAGATCTTGTTGGGGTCAGTATTAAGGGTTAATATTGGGGATTAATATTAGGGATGCAGGGATTGCAGGATGCAAGAACATTAAAGCGAGGAGAGGAATAAGGCATAGGATGACAAATATAAAAAAAACAATGGTAAGGCTCAACCATGAATCCATCGTAATAGCCTTAATTTTGTTAAGGTGCCTTACCTTCTCAACCGAGTCGTCCCCTGACAGGTAGGACGAGCTGGATACTTCCAGGGCAGCAGCTGCAGGGTGTGCATCAGTGGTGGAGGATGAGCGTGGCCGCACAGGCTGAGATAGAACGGCCATAATGTCCTGGGCAGAGCGGCGGCCAATCTGAGGGCTGCCCCGGGTGTTTGATCCAGTTTTGCCTTTGCGGTTCTGCTGTAAGCTGCTCCCTCTTTTCACTTTGGGTGGAGCGCGGATCTGCTGTAGGACACGATTAAGAGCCGTAGGTTGCGCAGTCCCATCTGACTCCGAAGCCTGAGTTTGCTCCGGGTCTGGATCCGGCTCTGGTTGGGCTTGCTGCACATCGTGGGGGGACACAGAGGAGCGGCGTCTCTGGTGCTGGAACAGATGTTTCAGTCCCTGACCAATCACATTGATGTTGTCAAAGTGTGAGCCTTTTTGGGCTTTGTGGTCAACATCCACCAGCCTTCTGACATCAGAACCCCCGGGATCTCCATCATCACAGATACTGTCACCAGCAGAGGACTCCATTAGAAGATATTAACCATGACCTACCCCCGGTGCACCATTACGTTCAGCTCTCTGCTGTGCGGTTATCAGTTATTTTAGCTTGAAATGGCAGGAATAAACCCATAAGATAGGAGGATTCAGGCGTGGTGTAGTCATAGGAATGGAGAAGTAAAGTCCATCAAAGGTCAGGTCATACATGTAGAGAGATGTGGTGTCTATTTCCTGAGATCATGGCACAGCTCTGGGGGGGGAGCAGCAACAGACATTGTTAAACATGGGGGAACAGGAAAGGGAAACAATTTACACCTAACACTAACCCTTGTCCACATTCATCATGTTTGGAATGAAAAACACAAAATTAGACATGAAAAGAAAAGAGAAATTACTCAAGGGACACTGTAGAAATATATACACCTAAAGTGCAGAGTAAAAAATCCATGCAAAGAGACAACTGAAATGTAATATTTATGCGTCTCGTTAAAAATAAAGAATGGAAATTAGGAATAACCTCCACTTTAAGAGCAAGTTCTGCAGTTCAATGTTGATAAATGTAAAGTAACGCACTTGGGTGTAAAAAGGGAAGAGCATAGGTGCAAAAAGGCAGAATATATAATAGTTATGCTGCACAGTTTGAAGGGAGGCAGACAATGCAACAAACTAAGTAACTCAAGTTGGCTACTGCTCTGGCCAGCGCCTTCAACCGAAATGCGCCAAACCTTGCGGTGGCCATCGCCACACAAACCTCTCGGCATCCACCACCAAAGCTAAATGGTTTGTCAACCCTCTGTAAAACCTTTCAGGGATGTTTATTCAAATGTCCTACTGTACCCAGAAGATAACTACATCTTTAAAATATCCTACTTATTATGCATTATATTTATGAAATTAAGTTTTTTTGGTAATTTATCATGCTACTATATACAAAGATAAGCCGTGTGTGTAAGAGGACACGTGTGACCCATACACCCCGACCAAGAGAGATCGGGCCGAGGTGTGTCTACACACTTAACCGGGAAATCACACTATTTAACACCATCAGGACTTTGATCGGGAGATCAATGAGGACGTGAAGAGATATCTGACCTATCTTATCATTATGACGTTAATAAGGACTGGGAGATTAAAAAACTGTATGTTAGGTCCTTTTCTCAAGCAACCTACTAGCAATAAAAACATTTTCATTTTTTTTAATCTATACTAAACGGGTATCCATAATGAGCATTTAATTTGTTCTGCTTTTCAGGCTATTCAACTCAGTTTACCACCCAAGGGCTAATAATATTCGATCACTTCATTATACATCAACTTTACAAGCCCTGCCTTCCAAAATCCTGGCATTCCCCAGGTTACTCTACCTTCATATCGAAAGAAACCTTCACCACGCACCTCTGATCACCAACCCAATCGCATTTACTATATGTAAATACATCCGTTCCTCTCTCACGTAAAGCTTTTACTTACAAACGTTTCAACCCAACTAACGTTCTCCACGAAGACAGACATTTTTTTTAGCCTAAATGCTCAATATTACCCCTTGTTTCCCCCCTCTTTCCTACATCTTCGGAGATCTTAGGGGGTGTGAGCCAGGCAACTTAAAAACCGGCTTTAGGCTTCTTGTGCGAGGGATGAGTGCCCGTCGTGGATGTCCAATCGGGGGAACGTTCTACTCAGTTCCGTAGCTTCTACTTACATTCATGACTGTTTAAAGCTTCTACTTGTACGATGCCTTCATTACCACCCTCAGGAGGAGACAACGGGGTCTACTGTATGAAATAAAGGTTAAAGCAGAAAGTGATCATTAGAAATACAAAGGAACCCTTAACACATTAAATCGTGTCCCCATCACCTGAAATGTATTAATGACATTCAAAAGGCTAGAAGCGTTCTGTTCCTAAAATCTAATGTTTAACTAGCAGCCACTAACTTCAGTGGGAGGGCTACGGGGCATGTACAGGAAGTGAACTTAAGTATGCTTCCTGCTTCCACTTCCTGGTTTCTACTAATTCATGCAGTGCTTTGTGAATCCTGGGTCGTTCACATTTTCCTCTCTTCACTTTTATATTAGAAGTGATTTGACCGGACTCTATAATTTGATTTTCTTTTGGTCTTAAAAATTGAGAACAGTATTTTCCCACGCTAACCCGCAGATTGTTCTGTCTCTGGTTCAACACCCCCCAACTTTATCATTCTTTTACATTTTACGCTGGGACATTGCCAGCTTATTGGCTCAGCAGCTCAGATTATTAATGAATGGGGGGAAAGTAACAAGAAGCCCATTCATTGAACGCTGCGGCTGATAAGAGTCAGATGAAAATGTTACGGATTCTCGCAGAATTCTTCGCGCAACTTTAACTGTGGAGTAATTAAACTAATTCAGCATTTAAGAGTCAAAGTGGACCCAAGCACAGATTCCTCTGCATCAGTTGCTGGCACATGGCAATTAAATGTCCTTGGAGGAAATTATGAAAGAGAAAATTTAACATGATTATAGAATTATTTCTAGGAAAGGTGGTTTTGGCATAAAACTGTAATAGCCCACTATTATAAATGGTTAAATTCGGGAGAATGGGTGGACTAGCACCTTAACAATGTAATTAAGAGAGGAAAAAAAACAATCAAAACTAACATCCTCAGTCTATGTGTAAACAAAAGTATGACTGGGCGAGCTGTCCCCCCAATGTTCATTGTCTTTGGATTAAGCATCAAAATAGTGCAAAATGCCATCCTCACCCCCCAAAAAAAGTGTTGAAGACTAAAATACCATTTTGTCCCTGCATATGATCAGCACAAGGGCTCCTGACCTGTCTTTTAGCTCCTACAAGCTGATTCTGCTCAGGGTGTTTCAAGAATGGAGGGAAAAAAAAAACCGCAATTAGTGCAAAAAAAATAAAAAAAATAAAAATAGATTCTCGGCCATACAAGCGGAACTGCAGCTTAAACATTCCCTCCCGCTGGCTCGCTCGGGAGCAGTGAGTAGGAGAGAAACATTAGAGGAATGTGGAGGCTGAGAGAAGAACAGAAGGGTTGCCTGAGCATCGGTGAGAAGGCAGCGGGGATTTCTGTTCGGCTCGAATGGGAACATCGGTTCGGGGAGGAGAGGGGGTGGAAGAAAAAGGAGGGGACCAAGAAACGCCAACATAAGGGACAAAGATTTATTAACACGGTATTAAAGCCGACCGGCTACCGACAGATTACCGGGCTACACGCCGGATCCGTGCGGAGAGCGCAATGTGATCTACACGCAGAGCTATTAAAAAACACATTCTTCATAATAAAAAGCACAAAAAATATAGAAAAGGACTAGCGGGGTATATAAACCAAATAAAAAACAACGACAGGGGGAATACGTGGGCTCATCGCTACAAACCTCACGAAGGAGAACGCAACGTTTGTTAGCCAAATGCTTAATGTATTTGATACATTTTATCATAGCTTTAAATGCAAAGCAAATCCGATAACATGAAGAAGATGGAAGGTTTAACCATTTAAGTGCCGGACGAGGAATCGTAAAACGAGCTAATGCACAGGACATGGCTAAAGGGAACTGCTGGAATACGCCGCGCATCAAAATAGAGGCTAAAAGCACGATTATCGGCCCTCCTCGGCTCACAATCTAATTTTAGGGCCTGGAGCATGGGAAAAAAAATCAAGTCGTTAGAAGGATTGGATTCCAGAGCAATTCTGTCCTCCCACTTCCACGAGAGCCGGACAAAAAAACCTGACCGGGGCAAACTGACGTCCTAAAGCTCGCGCTGAACTACCACTCCTACCAGCCGCAGCCAAGCCTGGGGGTAACTACAATGCGACTCCACAGCCCCCGGGCACAAAAATTGGTTAAAAAAAAAAAAAGAAAAGAACACCATATTCGTCATAAACCGGAACAATGTCAGTGTTCCAAACAGAGAATTTTGACGGTCTTGTTTTAATAAGGCTGGATGAGGGCAATGGGATTTGCAACTTAACGCGTTAAGGCATTCGTATCGGCCAAATGTAATTCCGGGGACAAGAGGAGTCAGGCGTCTGCAAAACGCCAATGCAGCGGAGATAATGAAATGCCCAAAAAGGGAGAATTACGATGTCATTGTCAGCTCTTTCATGCCAATTAGCATTTCCTGTCAAATTTTGTGACATAAACCATAAGCCACATAACCGACGGCAGACAGAAAAATAAACCCTCCCTCCATCCACCCAAAAAGCTGGTCTGCGGAAGGCAACAATCCCGAGGCTTTCTGGAGAAATAATGCCAGCTGAGAGGCAAGAACACGTCAAACCTGTTATTCCAGTAGGACACAACAGAGCAGATTTATGTGATCCATGTAAATACACGCACAGAAAGTTACAAAAAGCCTCAAGATCATGGAAAAAAAAAAAAAAAAAAAAAAAAAAAAGGTATTTCTGGTAAACCGCCACAAAGCTGTGGGATGGTCATCTCCCGTCTGGACAGCCACTCCGGAAGAAATGAAAATTTATAGCAACACTAAAAGTCGGGGAATTTTTTTTTTTTAAACATTTTTTTTAGCTGAATGACCTTTCTTTGTGGGAATTCGTGACAATCAGTGAACACAGAATGAACCCCAAACCAAAAATAACTGCAAGGCAAAGCTGAGACGAATGAAGGGTGATGTGGTTATACCGCGGGTGCAGCGAGAAGACACACAAAGCCGGCTCCGGACCTTTCACCAACGGTGTGACCCTTCACTAGCCGGCCATTGTGAATTACGACACCCACAACAGGTCAGGCAGGGCAAATGGGGGTCATCACATACCTAATTTCCATTTTCTGGACCGATCCTCAACAAGACCACAAACCGGTTTGTCCCTCTTCTGTAGGAACCTAGAATGTTTGGTGGAACCGAGCATCGCAGAGGTCCCCAACGATCACATCCGCATTGAACGTGATGTAAATAGCTTGAAGTGTGTTATTTTAGCTTGGGGGAAATAAAACAGAATGTTCTTGTTCCAAATGACTTCATTATATAGAAGGAGGGGTGGAAAAGGTTCACGAAAAGCACCTAATATTCCTCTGGACAGTCCCTCCATTAGTAATACCTCCAAAGTGAAACGGGTCATTAAGGAGCATGGCCAGAAGGTAGAAAAGGCAACCAAAAGCAAAACCGGACTCGACTTTCCCTTTAAGGATTGAGAGACGAAATGTAATTCATTTAAAACTGAATGTGTGCTTAGTTTTCCTTCATTAAGGGTAATTAGGTTCTTTTATTTATTTTTTTTTAAAGATTATTTGGCTCATGAGAAGATGTCCCACTAAGCACCGCAGGGTTAGACCTCTTGCCAACCTGCTCAAGAACTTTAAACCAAACATCTGCCCCATTTAGTAAATCGGAGAGAAGATTACACTTTAACCCCGATGTGAACACGAGGCTTTCGGTGCCAGCTCCACAGACTCTGAATGTAGATGCCAGCTCACAAGACACGCCATGCCCGGGAGCGGGTACACAGCATGTGCCACGATCACACATTGTCAGTCCCACGCACATCCAGACAGCCGTATGCTCTTGGCATGTCCACGGGCTGACAGGATGACGTTAAGGGGACAGCGTCACTTATGGAAGCCATAGGGAAAGCCAACAAAACGCACAACTTCCATATCGCTTCCATCTGCTGCCGGGTGCACCGAGGTCATCATATGAATCTATGTTTAATATCACGATCAGGCATTCAACGTCTCCCCCATGATCACAATAATCAACTGTACAACAAGTAAAACCAAAAGAAGACCCCAAAATACTGCTCAACATTTTCATTTTGGAGAGAAAAAGGTACATAATGACCAAGACCCCTTTTCTGCCCAAAAAGCAACAAACCAATGTTAAAACAGTACTTTTTTATGACACTTTTTTTTTATTAACTCATTCTTTAAGCTTTCATGTGCTTTTCCCTCTCACTTTCATTCTGTCTCTCGCTCTCTGCAATTTTTTGGTAGGTCGTTTGTGAGACACATCTGATCAACACCCCGACTTTTGGTAACCATCCCCTCCATTACTTCTGCTCACGGCGCCACTTATAAAAGCGAAACGAGAAAGATCTTAAAATAAAGGGAGGTGCGTGCCGGGAAATATTTTGAAAAAAGGAAAGGGAGCCAAAAAGAACTTTATAAGATCAATTAAAATATATTGCTGAAGAGTCCAGTAATAGTAGCTGGTTGGCGTACAGCAGGCAGGAAAGGTTAATATCGATCGCCTCCAGATGCGATGTTTATTTGTACATTAAGGGCTTAAGATACGGAAGGTTATCGAAGGTTCTTCGCTGCTGCAAACAAGACAAAGACTTTCAAGGACAAGAGCAGAAAACACCTGGCAAATAAACTGCGGCCAAACACCATACCACCCAAGTGTCTCTCCTTCAAAGGGTCAGTCCCAAACCTCCTGGCCCCAACCCCCCCACTGGTATGAGGGGGTATCTATAGCAAAGTCAGTAAAAGTCACTGTATGCGTCCAAAACTAAGGAGCCCCTCTTTGGCCATTGAAACGGGGGTCATGTAGCTGCATTGTGAGCTGAATGGTGGAATTCAAGCTTCTCTGCCAGCAGCTTCCGTGTTTGTCTCCTTTTCCCCAGTTCCTCTTCTTCTCTTGCCTCTTCTTGTTCTTCTGTCTTCTTTCTTCGTCCGATTTTCCCCGCTTTCAACTCCGTTAACCAGGTAATTTTGCAAAAGCAACCTGTGCGCGCACACCCTCTCTGCGCTGCCCGCCGTGTCTCTGTCCCTTTGCAGAGGTTCTCCAAGAAGCCAGAGTATTGCATATGGATTTGAAAAAGGAGGTGCAGAAGCAATTCTCTTTCTCCGTCTACAACATGGTGGCCTCCCGGATTACTTCCGCAAAAGGATGGAGCCACAGCGCTCACCACGGAGACAGCCTCTCCCACGTTCTTCCAACTGGGGGTCCCCGCGGAGGCTCCAATCATTTTGTGGAAGAGCTCCGGGAGCTTATACCGGGAAGAAAGAAGACAGAAGTACAAGAGGAGGCAAGAGAAGATGCGGAGCTGCGAAAAAGGGCGGTCAGCGAAGAAGAGGAAACCATTGAGCGAGTGTGAGAGCAATATAACGCAAACGGAAATTCGGAGCCGTCTGCTTCGTTGGTGGTCCCTTATTGTTTTCAGGCCTTTTGACAAATTTTGTTAAAATTCAAACAACTTCTAAAGTTTACTGTTCACCTTTTTTCCCCTCAACTCATCGAAGCACCTTCTTCAACCACCTTTCAGTCCATCAACCTTTTTATGTGCGACGTGACTAGCAGCCCTACCCAGCACCCTTTGGCAAGATGTATTTATGGGCACGGTTTGATTAAGTTATTAAAAGGATATATTCTGTAAAGTAAATGGAACGGCCCCGTTATAGAGCAGAATTAATGCGGCGAGACAACAATCCTACCGCAGCTCGGTGAATAAAACCCCAAGGTTGTAACAGCAATATCTACGTGGCCGTACACCAAGCATTGCACGGCAGCTTGTGAATTAGGAGAGGCTAAAGATTTACTACTTGGCTAAACATTTTTTATTTGCTAAAGTTTATTGCACGCTCAGTAGAACCGCATCCCGTTCTTAAAATATTTTGTGTTTATGCAGCAATACCTTCCCAAGCTTCAGAAACAGATTCAAACTTAAACTGACTCCCGACGGGCTGCGAGCCAGCAAAAGCCAATTAGATGGTGTGTTGAATTAAAGCTGTCGGAGAGAAATAAATCAGACGTGGCATGAGTTAAAGAGCAAGGGTCGCATTCTATAGCATCTAGTATGAGTGAGGGGGTAGCCTCACCCCCTCATGCATTTATCATAGGGGTAAAACGGGAATTTAAGGGGACCACGCAGCTATCATAGGCCCCTTCAATCCTTGCGCTCGGCTGCCATCGTTATTTGTTAAATTAAGTAAAATTACTAAATAGGTGCACAGATGCTGAAGGAATGAAAGCCGAGACTGCTCCTTGCCTTATGCGGCGGCAGAATTTCAATACAATCACTAGGGGATTATGGGAAATCGAAGGAAATCTGCATAAAAATGTTCTGGTCACGCCTTTAGTGCCAGCAGATGTGATGTCAAAACACAACTGAAAACCAGATTAATTTGCTTGGTTCAGTTACAGATCAATCTCGAACGTGACGGTTCCTCCGAGATTAAACAGGCGCAGGTGACGTATAATACGGCTCTGCAGCTTTAAGGACCAGCGTGATTACCCAACACGATGTCAATTGTGTTCTTTAGTTACAGATTTACTTTAGAATCATTCGGAGTCGTGCGTAAGGCATGATTCTGGTGCAGAGTCGTCAATGGGAAGCAGCCAGCACAAACATTCCATTGGTTTCCATGGTGACTGCATCACTTTTGCCATTTTGCACTTATAGCCTACAGCATTAATCCCAAACCTAAGCATATCAGCTATCATGATTTTTATCAAATCCTATAGAACAATTGGCGCTTATACACCCCAAGGTTACATACAGGACATCGTTAGAATCCCATTCACTAGTTAGCTTAACCCTTGCACGGATAATTAATGAACCGTAACTGTGGAAGGTTCAAATGTCACATCACCCAAATAAACCAGATGTGTCAGAAAAACAAGAATCTCAATTATGGCGAGAAAAAAAATCTAAAAGATGGTGTGAGACGGTTTAGTTTTTCCCACAAACTATAAAACGGTTACGCTGATGGATTGTATGTTTAGAATCACCCGGAATCTGCCGTTATCTTCGTCCCGGTCTGCCAGCGAATGCGGGTTTAATGGCTCTTACTGCAAGACAGGAGACGTATATAAATAGCACAGAGCGAGCGTCCTTCACGCTGCGAGGCTGGCAATCCTGCAAGGGAGAAGAGAAATGCAGAGAGAGAGAGAGGAGAAGAACGCCGCAGAGGGAGAGCTTGCAGGCAAAAGAGAAGGGTGACCTCTGCTATACCGGAGAGGGGATAAAGAAGATTGTAACCCCACAGGACAAGCAATTCTACAGAGGAGCCTTATTCTCTGAAACCTATTCCAAGGAGGAAAGTTAACCATCTCACTGCCATTATATATCACTAATAAAGCATCGGACATAATCAGCCGTGCAGGGGGAATGGGGGCAAAATATCAGTTATGTGAGGCTACAAACCAACAAGGGTAAAGTTATCCGCAGGAGGAGGAGAGGAAAGGGGTACTGCTTGGATGCGCTCAATTAAATCAGAAGTCAAAACCCTCATGGGTACCCCGCAGAGGGCCTTATTTTATCCAATCATATTGGTCCCCAGTAAGCATGACCAACAAGTCCTAGTGGTTGCATGTACTGTGACCTGCCAGCTCTGGGTATTGTCTCCAAATCTACAGAAATGTGGAATAAGCCCAACATACCGCACATCAAATTGGAGGGTAGTTCAAAGCCCTAACCCATCACTGACAAATCGATAAATAACTTAAATAACATGGATTTAGACTAATCCCAAAAACTCGCACTAATAAAAGACCCCCCCACTGGTTCTTCCCAAGTTGGACAACATAAATGGTCCAACGTCACGCATCTCTCTCCTATGGGAATACAGACCCACCTGGCGTCCGGCGATATAACGTCCCAAACAAGCGGCAGCGGAGTCACAGGGTTTGTACCCCATACCAGTTTCCGGGGTACAAGAGAGGGGCGAGTGCTGCCCATATAAATAGTCGGCTTATTTGTGGATCTTAAAAAGCTCTCAAGCCATTACTGTCTCTTAGACTCACAGATATTTCTATGGCAGTGATGGCGGAAAATCTAGCCTGCCGTTTTTAGGGTAATTTTACACTCAACGTGAATTCCTTTACGGTAAGGCGTTAATATTTGCATTTCTACGAGTCCTTGACTGCCCACTGAGGACACTGAAGTCTATTCATTCCTCCGACGCCAAATAAATAAAATCCAATAGAAATATTTCCTCCACGATTCCCAAAATAAGTAAAAGGGACTCTCCAGCCATCATGTGCAGCAAATGCTAGCCGAGTCATCTTATAGCCGACCATTTACTGATCAATTCAGCACAATCGCAGTGATCGCGTGGCACGGTCCCAAAAAGTATATATATATATATATATAAAAAATAAAATATATATATATACCCCTGTATAATATACAAACTAACATGTATAATGTTAATAAACAAATGTACAAAAAAAATTATATACACACAAATAACCCCTAAGTTCACTATTTTCTAAAATCAAGTAGGTTATTAAATGCCTCCTACCCCTAACTAAAAGACCCCAAAGGAGGGTATTTTGTAAAACGCCCTTTAACAAAACATCATGATTACCCTTTACCGTGTACGTTAAGCATTACATACCCCTCGCTATAACAACTACACACAAGACATCACAAGCAACGTTACCTATGAGTCAGTCAGGTGGGCCAAAAGGTGGACCCCTTAAGATCAGAGCGCTCTATGCCACGGGGGGGCTTCTCGAGCTCAATGCCCAGGCCACCGACGGCTCTTTAGTGATGTGGGAAGCTCGTGCCACTATGATGCCACCAACCTCCTGAGAAAGGCAGCTTGCATGTTCCTAAGAAACCGGGGCTGGCAGAATCCCAGAGCTCTATTTGTCATCTGTGCACAGTTTGTGGAGGGGGTGGGCGAGCATGGTACAAACAGTCCTAGCGGTTACCAGAAGGAGGGGCAAACAGACCGGCACGCATTAAAAAAAAGCTTTGGCGCCTAAGTGGTTAACAGACATGTGCAAAGGGGGTTAAGAACAACATGAGATGATATGTTTGTGTATAAGACTGGCACCTTTACATGACTCACCAACGCAAATAGCGTGCCTCTGGCACAACAAAGACCTGCCCCGGGGAGCTAGCACTCTATTTCCTTACAGCCCAGAGTCGCAAATCGATTCGCGCTTCCTTATTGATTCAATTTTAGACACCGCCGCCACCAACTAACCCACTGATTTCACAAGAAGCATTAGAAACGCAGTAAAAGACACAGAAGGAAATGTTCCAATCCTGTCTGGTTAATGAACGGCCACGGAGCATTAACCCTTTATTTACTGGAAGGATTGACAGCGTGCCAAGCAACAGATTCCCTTTTTCTTATCCGATTGGCCACGTTTTCCTTCGCCGGCCGACACAACGTAGCGAAAAAAACTCTCTGGTTCGGTAATGGTGAGAATTCTACCGCAGAAGACGGCTTCAAAAGGTGGTTGTAAAGCGGTGTTTCTCTGGGAGTGCCCGTTCTGCCCACCCGCCACTCCCAGGCAGGCATGCACGGATCTGTTTCAACCCAAGGAGAAGCACGGGAATTATCCACGCATATTCCTACCTTGTGACACGCGTGTCACCCCAAATAATCTCCCACATTAAGCATATCAGGGAGCAAAGGTTTCTCAAAACCTCTCAAGACATGGATGATGATGAGGAGGAGGAGATTACCGGGGAAGCAAGCTATAGAAACACAAAGCAGAAATCATTAGAAAAACACTGCACTGCTTAGGAGACCAATGCCTAAAAAACAGAACAATATTATATATATGATGTGCATGTCAACATATAGAAACTATTCTTCAAGATGTTCATTACCGATTACAGGGGGGAAAGCAGGAAGCAAACACAATATAATGTCCCTACGATGACCTACGCCGTGCCGGGTTATGACAAAAACTACACCGTGCCAAAAGGGGCCAGATCGCTATAACCCACTAATTATCTCATTATCACTAATAAAAAGTAAATGCCTTTTCACCAGCTCCTTTATACATCAGTAACAAGTATCACCCACTGAAGGGCATACTATGTACAGACCATAACAGTACACTGCAAACAGCGATTCTGGGGTATAATGAATATATTTTATTTATATGGCGCCAGCAATTTCCACAGCGCTTCCTACAGTCCGTATATCCAAAGGGCCCGACGGAGCTGGAACCGACAGACTAAGACGAACCGATACACCAGATAAAGAGAGCCTCGCTCGCAAGAGCTTGCAATCTAGAGCAATGCAGTGGGGAAAAAACAACAGAATTTATCAGAAGGCATGAAACAATGTACCTAGCGCGTGTGTGTGTGTGTGTATATACATACATACATATATACATATACACACACACAGTATGCAGTATATACATATAACCAGGCACATACACAGGATGTGCACAGTGCAGGGCATCTTCCCCTAATTACCATGGAGATGTACAGCAGAGCCATAGAGATGTACAGCACAGAGTAGACAGCCTGCATATCTGAGGGTACTGTACCCCGAGTACACTTGCACAAGGCATTTATGTACTGGAATCGCAGCATCACCTGCACAACACACAGTTACAACACGTCAAGGCAAACATGTGACATAAGCAGAAGCCTCCATGTAATTCAATGCACAGAACACATATGTTGCGAATGTACATGCATGTATCCATAGTAGCTGCATGCTTTATATACAGTATACACAGAGCTCACACTTACACAGCCTCCTCCAGCAGGTCCAGCCGGGACAGAATACGCCCGCCCTCTCCTCACACGGCGTGCTGCGTCACGACGCAGGGGGGCGGGGGTATATAGAGGGCGGAGTCTCGCATCAGTAGTTTTCACGCACAACGGGAAGCCCCGCCTATCGCATGTAGTTCCCCGCCCGTGGAGAGGCGGGGTCAGTAGAGTGGCGTTCTGTGGTGATTGGTATCGGCACCTGCTGATGGATACACTAATAACGTAGACGTCATGTGTTATTATAATCAGATTACCGGACACAGTGCTCTGTTACTGCAGCCCTGCAAGCCGGACAATCAAACCCCCCCCCAGTAAATGCGGATTATTATTTTATTGCTTTATATAGCGCCATCATATTCTGCGGCGCTGTACGGTGTAAAGACGTTGGCTCCCGGCCCTTGTATATGTCCACGCTTGGTGGGGTGTGATTTTGGTGGGGTGTGAAGGTATGCAGAGCCGGTTGGCCGGTGCGCCAGTGAATAATGTGCCCTGAGTTGGGCTTTTTACCCCCGCGGCCGCATACTTTTCCCGACGACACATTCCAGCTCACAAGGGCCAGCTTTGTCCGGAGCAGACACGTCGCAGGGCTGAATGTGCGCTTTTTATCCATATTCGGGGAACCACGAGGGCCGCCCTTCTAACCGGCAAACCCCCCACAGAAATATACCCCCACGGCTGCCGCATGCCTGCCCCCCACCGTGACCTGTGAAAGCATAAAGGCTTTTGGGGAAATTAGTAACAGGAAGGGTTAAAAAGTGACACAATTGTTACATTAATAGGACAGCGCGGCCAATGGCTTGATGTAAAACGAATAACGGTTTCATGTTACATCATTCAATGTACTTTAGACTTTTTAAGGGGTTTGTGATGGCAGCAGCACCTTAGGCTTTCATGGGGTGTCACGCGTGGGCCGCGTTTACCAGGGCGACAGGTAGGTCTCTGGCCATCACTGCCGACTAGAAATGGGGGCCGCACCGGTTCTCCGAGTGAACGTGCCTGGGAACGTTCAGGACCCCCAATTTCGGAATGGGGGTAGGCGGTCCTGCTGACCTCGGAGGGCGGTCCCGCTGACAGGTGTGAGGAGAAGTGGGTGGGGTGTGGTCATAAAGGCACTCCCGTGACCCAGAGTGTCTCCGTGGTTACCCAAGGAAGCAGCGCTTCACCCAGACTCTCCAAGTGTAATCCAGAGAGTTCCCGCGGATGCTCTGGAAAAGTCTCCCAAAGAACCGCACAACCGGTCATGACACGACGCACTAGTCAGGACGCAAAATAACACACATTATTGGGGGAGGGGGGCAACCGAAGAATGGTCACTCAGGGCATGGACATAGATACACAAGTCCTCTGCCGCTCTAGTGAGGCGTTGAGCCTGTGAGGTGAGGGCTCATTGGAAAGGACCAACCAATCCAAATGCGAGAGAACGCAAGGACAAAGCAGGGCAACCAATAGGAAGGGGAGTGACACTGGGGACTGATTCCCAATTGGTCAGGGGTGAGAAGAAGCAACCAACCATAGTGGTGCGTAGAGTTTGAATTTAGGTTATCGTGGCTATGGTACAAGAAACACAACATGGTAACAGGACTGGGTTGGACTGGACGCGCCGATTGGTTCTCATCACCAGATCCTAGCTTTTATTAGATAAAATTTTAGTAAACTCTGTGCTAGAAGATTCTGTGGCTGAGATGCTCATTGAAATTTCCTGTTGCGCTGCACAGTCTGCCAAACTCAACTCGGATGAAACGGCTGTCCCACGAGCCAAGACCTCTCCCAGCCTGGCTGTGCCATGAGCTGCTTCTCCTAGCACGGAGCCCTGACCTCAATCTCATCGAACACCTGGAATGAACTGGAACGGAGATTGTGACATCAGCGCCTGACCTCACAAATACTCTACTGGATGAACGGGCAGAACTTCCTACAGAAACTCCTCAAAATAGGTATAGGGAGGGCAAATTCATAATAATGCCCATGGTTTTGGAATTGGATGTCCAAAAAGCTCTGATAGGTGTGATGGCCTGGTGTCCACATACCTGATCATATAGTAGTATATATTAATTTGCCTTTTATTTTGCTTATTAATTTGTTTATTAAATGCAGTGTTTTTACCGAGTGCGTTCTTCATACTCAAAGATCCTGCCCAGTTTAAAGGCCAAGGGCTCTCACTTTGACGTTTATGAGTACCATATCTGATAACTGTTGATCAGCTTTGATTACAGTTAGTGATTAACCCAAGTACACAAACAAAATACATAAATCCAGTATAAATCAACTAAAGAGGAGGAAAAAACTGCATTTCGGACAGGAATTCTGGCATTCAGGTCCAGGGCCGGACCTGGGATAATGAGGCGGCTCTGGCACTTTAAGGCCAGTGGCCATCCCGACAGCTGGATATCACAGGCATACCCAGCCTGAGGCCGCACACTACAGCGCCAGAAGGGTGCGCATGCGTTGGTCAGACAGCGGCATCTGCCCGGTGTGCCGGTGGCCTGTTCAGGTGGGATAGTACCAAGACGCTGTATAATATCAGTGTACTGTGTGTTGTATGCCGGTTTAGATCAGTGTGTCTTTGTTACCAGTCAGCTGAGTGATGACTTCATAATGCTGTGTTTTGTTTTATAAGCGGGTGAGGGGGGCATTTAACACAAAAAGGAAGCAGATACCGGGACATGGGAGGGGTGGAAAAAGCCTTAATAGCCACTTATTCAGTATAATTGATGCCCGTAGAGTCACGAGGAGCAGGTGTATTATCATTATACCTAACTACTTATTTTTTTAGCCACATCAACATAGGGCTTTTATATTTTCATTGTATCAGCTGTTATTAAGTTACAAATCCTCTCTCCCATTCATGCCTCCATTTATTTTAGTAACTGGTTTAGCTGGTTTGAATGGTATGCAGACTGGACCGGATTAATAATAACGGCAGGATGGAAGTACAGCTCATGTAGTAAAACAGGCCCATTAAATACCAAGGTTTCCCGTCTACAGAGTTTATTACCCATCCGTTACCGAGATGGCATCGCCAAGTGCTTTCCATGCTTTAACGCACCAAAGAGCGCCTTTGCATCTTCCACGTGACCTTATGGGACCTCATGGCATCACTAGGGGCATCATGACACCTTGGACGGCCAATCCTTGCCCGGATAGTGAACCTTGATGGTGATCTTTGGGTTTTTGTGGGTCCGTCAGTTTTTTGGCTTGACCCTTTGACCCATTCTTCAATTTGAGTTTGGTTTTGCTCAAAAATTGTTTGCTGGAGAGAAGGGTCATGGTTGCCCAAGGGAAGAAACTCTTTTCTCCTGGGTTATCTCTAGTCTTCTCTGATCTTGGTATTGATACATTTGGAGAGCCTCCAGTGTGTAGGGGCTAGAATAAAAATGTAATTATCCCCAATTTTATTGCAAAAGGCTTTATTTTGGTAGATTATTATTTGAAATAACCCTGTTTTTAAGTGGTCTTAAATGTCCTGTGCTTCCAAATCAAGCCAGGGGGACCTTTTCGTTGAAATGGTGGCTATTTTACTTACAACTGTTACTATCACTTTAATGCAGTTGAGTAGCATTTTGATTAATTCTAGAAGAATGCAGAACCTGTATAACTACTATGTGCAAATGGTGATTCATTTTTGGTTATTTTGAGCATTACGCCTGTGCTGGAATAGAAACTCGGCCCTATAAATCCAAGTGAATGGTATCTATTAAATGTTTGCCAAATAATAATTTAGACATAGTTTGTGAATGGCTTTGTTTTAAATGGACAGAATTTAATTATTACCCATTGTTCGTGTCTGAGCGGTAGAGAATAATTACAGACTTTTCCCTGACCTGCCTTAATCTAGTTCCAGAAACTTAGAAATGGATCACCTTAGAGATAAAACCTTCCTTGACCCACTCTGCCTGCCATTGTCTTCTTTCTACATGGTCCATGCAAAGTACCACCAACCATTTGTGAACTTTAGTGAATGTTCCTCTTGGGTATATCTCGATCAATGGCAAAGACTAAAAGGTCTAGAGCAATTTGCAAGGTCTCGAGGAAGTAAGGCTTGGAAACACCTAAAAGGCGAAGCATTTGTTCGATTTTCCAAAATGAGACGTAGGAATTGTTTTAGATCCCGAAGGCAAACTTTACGACCTTTTCTCTGTGTTTGCAATCTTTGCTTTTAAAGGTAAAGTGTCTAGGCTACTGGGGCTAAGAGATATTATGAGTTCTTTCTGAAGAATGGAAAACATATTGCAATCTCTAAAGCCTTCTGATGGATCTGAAATATATATAAAGCTGAAAAAGCTTGCAGTCTTTTTCGGCCCAGGTAGTTTGACCTAAAAAAGCTAGTAATGGCCAGCGTGTCACCGTTTTGGAGTCAGTTGACAAGAGACAGACTGTCGGTGTCCAAAGATCCCTTTGGAAGCACCATCCATAGGTAGAGGACATTAGCTTGTCATGAAAAGTCCTTTGATTCGGACCTAAGGTTCTAGATTTGTCCGGCATCTCCATGTGGAGTGGAGTATAGGTTAGCCCACTCTTTGTTCCTCTTATTGCCCACCCAGACTGTAGTTTATATTATTGTCTCCACATTCAGGATACCCAGTGTTCCAAGTTATGCTCCTCATCTTTCTACAATCCTTCTGGATTCATGTACAGGGACTAGAAGCGAAACAGCAGATTTAAAAATTAAATTTATACATTGGCCCTGCCGGTAGCATACACAGTTTGATCATTGTATTTAGATTGTAAGCTCCTTTGAGCAGGGCCCTCCTAACCTGTTGTTTCTGTAAGTCAAATTGTTTTGTTACATACTACTTGTTATGTCCAGTCTACCCATTGTACAGCGCTACGGAATTGGATGGCGCTATATAAAACAATAAATAATAATTTAGAATGCTAAATAGTACCATACAAAAGAAAATACCATTTCTGGACTATCTGGATCTGCCAAGGAAATACTCTGATACATTTAATGCAGCATCCAGTCCGCTATCCATTATAAAAACATCTACCCCCTCAGCTATGGAAAAATTAGACAAAAAAGGTTGTTTTGAGTGAGAGAGAGAGAGTGTGTGTGTGTGAGAGAGTGAGTGAGTGTGAGTGAGAGATATAGCGGATCTGTGGATGTCCTGCATTGCCACCTGCTGTCATGTTTGTAACATTGTGTGATAATGCATGATGACGACACTATTGTAAGAGATGCCAATGTAATAACATGACACAGGAATATAAATATAAGTAATTGAAATGTATAATTGTGAATTTGCCTTATTTATGTGACCTTCCAAATGCCTTTTATGTCCTTCCTGAATAGAAAAGGTTAATGTAAATGTAAAGCAGGCTGAAGGGAACTGTAGGATGGGAAGAAAAAAGGTTTGCGAAACATGAAATATCTGTCTGTTAAACAACATGGGGTTGAGTTTTAGGCTCAGTCACAACATTTTTATTTTTTTTAAAACCGGCTAAACACAAAATTACCCCATACGGTGGAACTGGTAAGCTGCCAAACTGGGGCACACTCTTTTGTCAACTTCCAGTCCTTGCATTCTGGGAGAACCATCACAATAATATTGACTGAAGCCCAGCCAAAAGACTTTCTAAATGACGTCCAATCCCAGCAGACTAGAAGGTAGAGGTCCCCCCGTCATCCTCCCTGAGTCAACTTATACTTGACATTTTTTACAGTAAGCAAAACTTATCTTGCTACATAACCATTTCCTTTGTGACTTCATTTTGTGCCTGGGTGAGGTCATCACACTCTTACTTGGGAAACAGTATCTGCTGCTGGCAAATGCTAGTTATTTTTGTCTCCTTCCCCTTTTCGTATCTTAACTTCCTCTCGCAGAAGTAGGGCCGAGAACTTCTTTAGCTCTCAATCTTTCTCAATTTTGTGGTAACTGTTTTTTTGGGAAGAGCTTTGCATCTCTTCAGTAAAGGTCAAGTAAGGTTGAGTTGACTGGTGGGTTCCAAAGACTATTTTGACTTTTTGATTTTCTTAAGGAGAGACTTACATATATGACATAGGTAGGTTGACATATAACTCTGATACTATTATGGCTATCACATGCAACATGCTACAACTTTGAGACTCAAACGTTGTGATTTGGCTACCACTTACCTTTTAGTAGATATATAAGTTACAGTTTGAGTTGGGTTTCTTCAGCGCTTTCATGTTATGTCAGTCTTTGTCTCCTTTATTGCTTATAAATGAATGAAGTCTTTGCTTCTCTGACCCACTAAGATTTTTGGTTCTTTTTCTTCTATGCCGTTACCATTGAATAAATTGATTCCAGCACATCAATGGATTCCATGTAGTGGATTGATTCTACTTAGTGGATCACACTGTAAGGTTATCATCATTGTCATGATATGACAACCAAGCTGTCTTGTACAGGAGCCCGACACATGGAGTGGTTGATGGGCAGGCCCCCAGGTCCATTGACTGTTGTACCAGGCAGCAGGGCAGGATACTATGGAAGTAATTATTCTAGAGATATGTATCTAATCAAAACACTTTTTCCTGATGACTGTATCAAACATGAGATATCAAACATGAAACCCAAATTTAATAAAGAAACTAAAAGCAAAGAATTCAGTTCATTTTGGGGCATATTGGGGGAAATATAAGAAAATAAGCACAAAAACAAAGTTCACTAGGTGTGCAGTCACCATTACTTTTCATGTTTAACCCCTTCAATCCCAGGGGTTTTTGGTACCTCAAAGTGAATAGTGTACCCATAAACTATATATTGTTTTTTCAAGGAGAGATAGAGCTTTCTTTTGATACCATAGTTGGATGATTAGCTGAAAATTTAGAATTTAGTAAAAACTAGCAAAAATTAGAAAAAAACATCTAAGTTTTTTTACATTTTCCCTCTGAATCCTCACAAAATTAGGTAAAGAGACAGAAAATTCCATCCAGATTTATCAATTTAGGTGTCCTGATTTCAGAAATACCTAATTTATATAGATTTTCCATATTTTCCCAGCACATATAGGCAACATACTATAAGGTGTACATTACTTTATACAAAGCCGTTAAATTTTTACATTAGGTATGATGGGACTGCAACTCTAATTTTAAACAAATAAAACAAAAACACCCACAAAGGTATATATTTCTGTAAAGCAGACAATCCAGGCTATCTTATCAGGGGTATTAGGGCACTCTACATGCAGGTATTTGGCCACCAATCACTGTCAAAGGTGGCCACAGAAATTAGTTCCTGCACTTTTTTCACCAACGCGTCTTAGTATTTTGTAGTATTCTTAGGATTTTGTGTACAGGGTATGTGTTACTAGATAGACCCTGCAGGGATACCCTGTCCTCCCGTGAGCTTACCAGGTCACGTCAGTAGTTTCCAGCTGTAGCAGTTTAGCGGCATTCGTGCCGGAAACTGCTACAGCTCCCTCATGGGAGCGATCGGGTAGCCCAACAGGGTCTAGACAGACCCTGCTGGGTTACCCGATCCTCCCATGAGCTTCCAGGTGACGTCAGTAGCGATGTCACCTGGCAGGGAAAGCCCGATCTCGCGATCGAGCATTTCTCTCTGTAACGGCTTTCCGGCTTCGCGCCGGAAGCTGTTACGGGAGATCGGGCAGTAGAAAGCCAGCGACGCTGGTTTCTGCTGCCAGGGGGGAGTCCAGGCTGTCAAACGACAGCCTGGTTTCCCGTGCAGCGGCAGGGATGTGTCCCTGACGCTGCACGAAGGGCTGGACGTACCGGGACGTCCATAGGGGTTTCTTTGTGGGCGTTTTTTGGACGTCCCGGTAAGTCTATGGGGGATTGAAGGGGTTAACATTTGTGAACAATAATTTTTTTTTAAAAAATGTTTGTTTTTGTTTTGTTTTTTACTAATCACTCTGATTAGTGAGCTGGGCTCCATTGACCTTGCATGGTTGGATGCAGTAAAAAAATGAATAAAAACTGGAATTCTACGTGAAATGCATTCAACCTGCAGGAGGAGCTCGAGAGTTCTCAAGAGGGTTATTGTTAATTCCATCCTGTGAGTGACGGCAACGTCATTTACAGGATGGCACTTGTGGTTACTCTGCGGAGGTAGGGGGGTAGTCGAGGAATGTCAGCAACACAGTTTATGCTTAGGAAGCGATTCCGATCGCTTCCTAAGCTTTTTTAGCCCGCCGCGATCTTTGATGATCGGTGCGGCGGCCATTTTTCTTCCCGGGGAGGACTTTCCTCCCCGGATCCACAGTCATCCTAAGTTAACCCTATAGACCCCATTAACCATAATTGCTCCTAAATTAACCCTAAAGACCCCATCAATCATAAGTGCTTCTCAATTAACCCTAAAGAC
>VKOC01000004.1:33189294-33205499 GCA_009364415.1 Spea multiplicata
ATAAGACCCATTCGGCCCATCTAGAATCGCTCGTTTTGTCTGATCCAGTATAGCCGCATGTCTATGCCCTGTATTAGCCCTTACCACCTCTGCTGTGAGACTGTTTTACTTATTTACCACCCTCTATATAAACATAAAAAAGTAGTAATTAGGAATCTAATTAAAAACTATGCCACGTCTAGAACAGCACCAGGTTGGACCTTATTTAAGGACTATTTCTAATTATAACGTAACTATGCAGCAGGGATCTTATGTTGTAAAAACATTTGTAGTTGCACTCATGGAACCTATATACTAATATAAAAAACAAGAATAGGGGTCCCTGAATATCACCCCTAGCCAATGTTCCCTCTAACCTGTGCACATGTCCACTTACCCATTCACACACCCACTATTACACATTCATGCACACACACTCTTACAACATACATGCATTCATACACACGCGGCTAACTAACTAACTTTAAAAAATGGCAATAGAGTTTTATTAGCCATGAGAGAGAGGCCACAATATTGGCCACGTTAGACAGACTGAACCAGAGTGTTTTCCAATCTATGGCTGTGCTTGGAAAAAAAATGAAGATCCCTAAATCCCAGGCAGAGCGAAAGTTCACGGTATTAGCCAAATGAGCTAAAAACATCGAAGCCGTCGAACGTCACGTCGTGGAATCAGCACAACACAAAGTGGCCAGCAGGGGTTAAAGGGTTAATTGGAATCCTCCGCTTGGAATCCTAATCCGTACGAAATGATATTTATTTACATGAAGCTGTAATGAAATGTATTTATTACACAGCTCATCGCCTCCCTGAAGATGTAATTAGAGCCTGCGGCGGAATTTGTAGACGAGACAGGACTGAGCGCAGCCTGGAATTAGTCTCGCTGGTTAATTCTGAGTTTATTATAACACGCTGTCCAGAACTGTCAGGAGCTAGAGATGTATCATCTGCCCCGGTCAGGGCTCCATTAAGTAGGGTAACCAGGTTTTTACCGTTAACCTGTTATATTTATATGAAATGTGATTGGAAAGCAGTATTAACCTGTTCACACCTTGATGATGTTCAATGCCGTCAATAAAATAGGGGCTTTAAAACCTACGATGGGGCAAGGAAGGCCATCGGTTTCTTTCTTTCATACTCATCGTTTCAAGAAGAGGACTACCCTGAAAACTCTTGAAGACCACCTGCCCGCTGACGACCATGGATAGACAGCACTCTTGTTGGTTACATTCAACCAACTCGGCGCTCTACGAGGAACTAAGAGAATCTGCCAAGCTTTTCACTTCAATGTTTTTCATTCCCAAAATTATGTATTTTAGGCAAAAATGGAAAATTTTAGACTCTAACAAGTGGACTGAGAACAATGAAGCTCAGACTGGTTTCTTCTCTAAAGGTAGAGAGTGGCAGGTTTCCTTGGAGTGACGGTCTGAGCTGGCCCTGTATAATGTATAATTCAATGTGTAAGGAGACTTACACCACAGTCCTGTAAACTGTCCTGATAACGCTCCGTTTAGTGAACAGACCCTGATTTCCCATTTGCAGTCCATTTGGTAGGGTAGAGTTCTTTTTTAATGTCTCTGAGGTCATTTAATGTCTCTGATGTCATGGGACCCTTTTTCCTAGTTCCCGATGGGTTTAATGACAACAATTTACAAATAATATAGACAATTTCAGCTAGACAAAAACTCCACTTTAACTTGTTTAAGTCTTCACAACTATTTTAACCCACTTCGTTTTTAATAACAGGATGAGAAAGTATCGTATTTCCCATTAATCAGTAAAATGTCAGATGGGTTCGTTCAACGTGGCCTCCGGCAAATCAGGTTTGGTCTATCATGTTCCCGTTCTTGACGTTTGTTGTGTGCAGTCTCAAATGGATTTTTCTTTGTATAAATAAAAATATTTATCATTCTGTCAAACTTTGCAAAGTAATATCAAGCAATACCAAATCCAGATTGCTTGGAACAGAATGAGTGTTCCGGCAGAACCTAATAACTGGTCCCATCTTCCAGGGTGAGGGCGGAAAAGGTTTAATTGCAAATATATTCTGCTCTGTCAGCTGCATAAGGAAGTGATGGATCTGTCTGGCTGTTGTCCTTCTCGATACTCAGCAAGTAACCTACTTGAGTTCTCTTTACGCCCCCCCTTTAAAGCTATCTTTCCACAGCTCTGCCAATACAAAACCCTAATTGACCTAAAACATCCTTAAATTGCCCACCACAGACCCCAGTAAATGCCCAACATGGCCAATGTTGGTGCCTGCCCCTGATACCGAGTTTGGCTTACATGTTGTGGATCAACCAAACCGGTAACCAAATGGTTTTAATAGGAGCCCTGGTGGAAAATAATAACTTATGAGCACATAAAAGATACTTATATTGATATATTGAGTCCTCAGGAGTTATGTATAAAGATAGAGCCGTTGTGGTCCAACGTGTTAAAAATCGAGCAATCAAGCGAGAAGGTTTGTGGGGGTCCACAGGTGTTTTTTCCCCAGTGGACGTGCCTAATATCAAAATTGACATCTTCCTTTATTTTGGCCGATTCACTCATCGTTTTAAGTTTCCCTTCTTTGACTTCTCTAGATTACTTAATTTGTTAAACAAACCCCAATAGTTTACCTACATTCTCAAATTACCCTACTGGTTGCCATTTTGCCCCACCCCCACTGCTATATCGCTGCTGAAACCCCTGCTTGAATAAAGGTGACTGTATTCAGCATCGGTTTTTTAAGGACCATTAGTGGAACTATTTAGTTGTCACTATTAACAAAGAGATACAGTAGATGGGCTATCAAACCTTTAATATTTGAAGAATAGTTATCAGATATAAGGATACCAGCGCGTTGCCAGCAGTGCCACAGAGTCTACCATCAATTTAAAGCTGGGATCTCCAAACTCGGCCCTCCAGCTGTTGCAGGACTACATCTCCCATACTCCTCAGCCAGCCCCTTAGCTGAAGGAGCATTATGGGAGATGTAGTCCTGCAGCAGCTGGAGGGCCAAGTTTGGAGATCCCTGATTTAAAGCATGATGATATCAGAGGCGCAGTTAACGTAGTCATCTTCAGCCTTTGGGATCTTGAGTCTTGAGGTCAAACCCTAAGAGTTCCAGAGTATGTACGTAGGATGTACGTCTCTAACGCAGACAATAGCTGTGCTGCTTGAGTATCTGGATGTCAGACATGCCTTCCGGGCTGAATGTTGGATACATGTAGCAACAGGAGGCGTTAAATCACCAGCTGGGGAGCTTGAACGGCAGCTCCTCTCGCGCTAACCCCCGATGACATCTCTTTGGTTTCTCTGTACCTGCTGTGGGAATATGTGGAACGAGCGACTCCGGGGTTCAAACGTGGGTCCGCTAAGTGATATATTAAGCCGAGGACATTTCAGTCTCGGCCACAGCCGTCTTCTTGTTCCTGACACTTAAATCAGAGCACCGCTGTCATTTCTGCATTTACAACATCGCTTGCCGCAAGATCCCCTAGCGCCTGTCACTGCATGTCACAATGACTCAGTGTTCCATCAACGTGTCACTTTATAATCACACTTCCAAAAGATGCTTAAACTCATACCATTTCTTTTTTTTGTCTGCGATCAAGTATTCCAAAAAATAATGCGATGAAACAGGAGAGCTGTCCTCATTTTTCTTACGGGCGCCCAGATATCGCCCTTCTCAAACTTTCATAAAATACTTGAATAGCAGGTCTGACCTTTCGACAGTGCTGAATAATAGCTCGGTACACTATAAATAATATTTTAATTCTATGCAGTTAGTGACATTTTATGATCGTCAAAATGTGTACTCGGTTGAACCTACAGAAAATATTGAATATATTTCCACGGACTACCTAACATAGTATCCATCGAAGCAAAACACCAGGACGTGGATCGACAGACCGCGCCTAACGCGTTTCGCTCTAAATCAGCGCTTACTCATAGGCAGTAGCGGAGTGCATTGTTCTCGTGTCCTGCTTTGATGGATGGTCTGGAAAGCACCATCGCTGGGACCTGACGTACGTTCCCGACATATAAGGCCGATCCTTACATTGTTGCAGCGTGAATAGTACTATCTCTACACTCTCGCCTCTTTACTTAATGTAGTAATCGGACTTACTAAGGGTCCCCTGGTAATCTAGAATGGTTGTCCATGGCCATCAACAAAGTGGGGGTCTTGAGTTTTGAGGGCGGTCTTCTTCTTGATACAATCAGCATGAACGATAGAAAAAAATTTTTTTTAATGCTAGAGGCATAGCTATACCTGGGAACTCTCCGTCTTCGGCTACCCGGAGCTCCCCTTGCTGGTAGTCCCTCTGACCTCGCCATTTTTGGAGGGGAGTGATGCATGGTGGGACCAGCGATCATCAGAAGTCGTAGTTAAAAGTCGTAGTCCAAACATTGACTGTTCCATCCTTGGAACAAAATGCATAAAAAGGGAAGCTGATAGAATATTAGGCAGCTTTAAGTTAATTTGGAATATAGAGCAGGGAACGTGTTTAGAAAGGGTTGATCCAGCTGAAATAAATCAACATGTTATTTTGTTGCATTATCTGTAGAGAGATTTGTACTTTTTAAATCTTTTTTTCGTCCCTAATTTATCAGATCAGTGACTCCTTGTACCCAGGGAGATCGGCATTGGGGATAAGGATTAATAGGCTTTGAGGAGCCCCAGGCCCCGGCTGTCACAGGCTTGGCTAGTTAACTCGAGGAACAGTCTTGGGTGACGTTCTTATTAATCCAATATTCTGCGACTTCATCTATGTCTGTCGCTAGGACGTGTAATGAGGATGTAGCTGCGGTCTAATGAGAGTACAGTTACAGTTACCGTTATCTGATTCTCTGTGTAATTACTACGTGGGGGCTTAACGCAGGACAATCCCACAGTCTACCCAAACCACGAGACTGATAAATGAGAATATCTCAATATTATCTATGTCCACACATCACTTTCTATACGAAAACCCCAATCTGTGAAAACAGGGGTTTTAGATTATTTACTATTGTGGCCCTCTTAGAATCTTCCTAATTGGACAATTCTATTGCTATAGCGATAAGACCAGTTTTCAAGTTTTGTACCAAAATCACCTTTTGCCCCTGAAATACAGTGATCTTATAGTAGATAATTGAACTGATGTCATATACACGGGTGCTTAATCCTAAGTGTCCTCCATTAAGGGTGAAATCTGGTCCTCTTACCCAGAGTACATTGGAAATGCTATAAATATCTCCTTGTTTGGTGTCTTATGTATTGATCACCAGCCCCGTCATCGATCCCTCTGAATCGGCACCCAGTGCACTTCAAATGTAATAAAATAGACAGCATAGAAACCATTTGCAGTGTAACGGTCAGAACGTAGTTCTGGAGAGCCACCATTGAAGTTCTAGGATTGTGCTACCATAATCAACATGTCTCCAGGATCGGCATTCGGCATCTCTTTCATTTGGCCAACAATGCTTTTTGTATTACTATTAACAGCATTGAGGACGAGACATTTCCTTTTCACCTTGTTCAGAACATTGGTGTACGGCTTTAGTCTCTGTCGGTGATAGATCTAAGTACGTGCCTGCTTGTCCATGCTAGACATGTTGCCAGAGAATCAATGGAGCTTCTCTGCCTCTGTTGATAATCAGCATTGTATATGCTGGAAGAAGTACGGCCAGATCCCTGTAAGCATTATTACATATGGTTGAGTACATTTGTACATCATTGTAAGTTTGTGCTGGGGCACAAATCATGGCCTAGGGCCCCCAAAGTGTTTTTTTTCCCCAGCACTGAGAACATCCCTAGATGGAACAAAGAGATGAGATCTGATCAGAGTGTAGGTCCCCCAAAACATCTTGATACCGTAGAAATCCAGGTACCCAATCAATCATGGACAAAATTTTCACGTCAGAGCAGGCGAGGGGCTTTAGTAAAACTCCTTGATATACAAAGTCTGAGAGTCAGAAGATGAGTCTATATTTAGCACCTCAGCTTGTGGTCTCTTCCCATCATCTCTTTATCTCCTCCATTATGACACAAATCGGTCCGGATGTGTAGGATTTGCTTGCTGAGAGTATTCGATCCTTCCTCACCTCTAGCTGCTATCACATCTCATCCGTCAATTCTCCAGAAAGTGACTCAGAAGTGCTGCTAATACAAAATATTGGGCGAAGTTCCTTTTTAACCAGTTGGTTTATTAAAACAGGAACACGCAATCATCAGCCACGTATCTGTTGTCGGATTACAATGCCCATCATCCCGATTTTAGGCCATAGATGTGTAACCTTGTACTAAACAGCAGAACTTTGGGACATTACTAGTTTACAATCAGAAGTCTGTTTTAAAAAGCGAGACGCCCGGCTTGTAAGTTTCTCCAACAGGAGCAAGCATGATGATAATGAATAGACTCTGGGACAGGAATACACTATATGGACAAAAGTATTGGGACACCTGACCATTACACCGACAGGGACTTTGATGACATCACATTCTAAATACATAGACATTAATATGTAGTTGGTCTCCCCTTTGCAGTTATAACAGCTTTCACTCTTCTGGGAAGACTTTCCACATATTTTGGGTGTTTCTGTGGGAATTGTTCCCATTCATCCAGTAGAGTATTTGTGAGATCAGGGGCTGATGTTGGACGAGGCGCTCGGCTCGCAATCTTCGTTCCAGTTCATCCCAAAGGTGTTCAATGGGGTTGAGGTCAGGGCTCTGTGCGGCCGACCAAGTTCTTCCTCACCAAACTCATCCAACCATGTGTTTATGGAGCTTGCTTTGTGCGCTGGGACAGTCATGCTGCAATAGAAAGGGGTCTTCCAAAATGTCTTGGTAGGCTAAAGGAAACATCAATACTATAAGCTGTTGTAGCTGCAAAGAGGGGACCAACTTCTTATTAATGTCTATGTTGGTGTAGTGGTCGGGTGTCCCAATACTTTTGTCCATATATTGTAGCTCTGTGTATTGTAGTACATGGCGGAGATTCTCATTACGATGCCCACAGGTTTCAAGTTTGACCGCCCTAAAAATGTTATCGATATAGTTTGTGTTTACAAACCGAGTTTACAAACCTGAAAGGGTTAACACCGGCTGCAAATGCCTACGTCAGCCAATGACGATTCCTGGCGTCTGAGCCCCCCGCGGATTTGCCGTGAGAATGAGCTGAGAGAGATCAGGAGCACGATATCGAAGTGTGCCGGTAGACGAGCAGATACCTTAATGAACCTGCTGGGTACCGGGGCACAGACCCCGCTCTCTGTTTGTTCCTGCGCTTTCTAGGCAGAAAAAGCCAAATCCTTTAACAAAACAAAAAAACCCTAAATGAGTGACATATCGGATCATTTTATATGTGCCTTAAAATAAACAACAATAATAATAGCATTAAGCGCATCGAACATAAATGTCTGTCCATTTAAAATGAAATGTTACCCCGCAGTGCAGGGGTTAATCCCCGCGTAAGAGTTAAAACACCAGTGTTTCTAATTCAGCGTCTTTGCTTTGATAATTAAGTATGACGGGGAAGGGAACGTGTCCGCGGGCGGTGGGTACCGAGTATTACTCTATAAATGGAGGCAGGGAAGGGGAAACTTTCACTGCCTAATTTCAATAAATCATGTAAAAATGCCAACGCTCTCCTCGCTGCTTAATATCTCTCCCGTGACTGCTAATAAATTAATCCACCGCGAGCAGGCGGCTCCGTAACGAGCAGGCGGAATATTGCTGCGGGCATCATGTGGGCACCGCACGCTTAACCCATCCACCGCCAGGCAGATCAGCCGCAGCACAAAGGAATCTGGAACCGCTTCAAAGATAGACTCAGGCGTTGGTTGATTAAAGGGACAGTTTAATGTTCCCGACACCCCCATTACATGTACATTAAAGCTTAAAGCAGCCATTCAGTGGCAGGAAAGTGCTGCTGTTGAAATCAATGGGAGCACTTACCATGCATGCGCATAGGGGTCTGAATGGACCCTCACCCATCGCGTTCGCAGACTGAGCCAGTGCTAGACATGCCTAGGGGTGACCGTATCACATGTAGGTAGACGTGTTTGGCCGAACACATGTCCTGCGCGCAGAATAGCTTAAAGGCAGGGGAAAATGCATATGGGGGGGTTCTGCATTTGCAAAAGCAACACCACAAACCTTTTAAAGGACCAGGCAGCTATCATGTGCAAAGAAAAATGGATACCACCGTATTAGCCTATTAGAAAATTAAGTCTTTAGTTAAAGTTGACACATTTTATTGAATCGACACCGAAAAAGATGAGAAGTTACACAATCTTTCCGGACCTCAGAGGTCTCTTTTTCAGATGGAATAAATAGATATAGATTGATATCTGTTGATGTCTCATGTCCTGTCTATATTATGCTATGATGGGACACATGTTATTCCTAGGGGGATCTTGACGTATGTATGTATTTGACAGCTTATGTTGTAGAATTGATGCTCTTTATCTGTCCTCCAGGAAAGAGATCACAATAATACCAGTTTACTTGTAACAAAAAAGAGATTTTTTTTCGCGATCCAATGTGTTTGCTTATTCCTTCACTTAATCTACTACTTATGTATATAATTTATAAATGGGGTATTTAATAATGGGTCAGATGTAGCAGGTTTTTATCTTCATGTCAGCCAGATAATTATTGTTATTATTATTATGAGTATTATTATTATTATTATTATGAGTATTATTATTATTTATTATTATTATTGTGAGTATTATTATTATTTATTATTATCAGCATTGTTACATTTTATATAGCGCTGTTAATATAACGGAATAAAGTTCTGCCGTTTTGGTGTCTGCGTTTCTGGAAGGTAAAACCCAATGCATTGTGAGCCGTACATGCACGGGCTTTGTCATTAAGGGGTTAATTACCATAGAGATGGCCAAGGCTTTATTATAAACGCGGGAGATGTTTAAAATGAATAAAATGTTGGCTCAGCCCTTGAAGGCGTCAAATCTTTTCTTTTTTTAAAAAAACCCCACAAAAACAAAAAAAAAACTTGGACTCGTTTTTCTGTGCTAAATTGGCTTTTTCCGAACGTGCTGATCCAGAGGCATTATCTACATCGTCTGTTGGTGGCCAATCTATTCCTGAAATAGTATTATCCAGCGCAGCACCAACGAGGGCCCAGGCAATGACCTGACGGATGTGTCCGTCCCAATTATCCATCCCTGGACAGACAGGCAGCCTGGACTAAGCAGAACTGCCTGGATAACTGAGACAAAGCGAGGAGAGAACTCAAAGTGACGTCTACTTAGCCCTGTGTCTATAAGGCACGGAGACTTTATCAGTTCCATCTACAAAATCTCCTGCGGACGCGGCACTGGAATTATGCCATCTGTAGCCTGGACGTCACAAACAGAGAACACGCTTAGCAGACTGATTCTACGGCGCTGTGTAGGAATGTTTCTTCATCTCGACGACTATATGGAGAGCAGTTTATTGTCCCATCATCATTAGCAGCGTTACATGTAACTAACAATGTAACGTGTAAAGAACGTTGAAAAATATAGAGAAAAAAATATGGCCAAAAAGAGTGAAGAAACTACAAATATTTTTGATACTTAGTGACATTTATGAGACACTCAGTGCCCTGGGTGAAAAAGAAGTCCCCTCTTAGACCCAAAACCTGGTTATACCACCTATAGCAGTCAGTCCCACCAGAACATCTCAATGGGATTTTGGTCTGAACCTTGACTAGGCAGTTCCAGAACGTTACATTTCTTGTTCTTCAAACATTTTCAAGCCATACCCATGCTTGACCATTGTTATGAGTATTGCTTGACCATTGGTATGTTGAATTCAGTATTAGCTTTGTGACGGATACTGCAGCCGAGGTGAGAGACAGCAGCAAAGGTCCTTTTGTGACTTCCTTGATGATTGAACTCCCTGCCCTCGCAAGATTTTAGGATTTGATGGAAGCCTAGGGCTTTACAAATGGCTGTCTAACTCATTAAAGACCCATATGTGTCAACAGCTGTCTTCCACCAGTGTTCAGGGATGTCTTTTGAACCCGGTGTGGTTTTAAAACCTTGTGTGTTAACAACTTGTAATGTGATGGTGAGGGCCAATGTTACCCCAAAACACACACCAACTAACTTAAAAAAGCAGTCATGTTCCTCTTCCCAAACACCCTCTAGATCTTACTAGAACACAAAATTAACTGACTTAAATCGATATGAAAAATATATAAAAAGGCAAGAAATATTGAGTTAGCCTGCTAGTTCCCACTAGGTAGCCAAGAAAAGCCCAGACCCTTCATCTAATGTCTGTGACACATTGCGAGGTTGTTGTTATTGAAACTAGAAAAGCTTCCTTAAAGTTCCTGTGTTCTTCATCTACGATTAAAATGAGTGTCACATCTGTTTAGGTTTATTTGCTTAACATGCTTGATAACTCAATGTTTTGTCAAGTGGAACAGCACCTTTATGGCGAGATTCTCGTAGAAATTCTGAGTCAGTGTCTCGTGACCTCTGGGGATTCCATGGCTGGAAGAGTTTGAGGAGGCCAGCTCTTCTAAGGGTCACTAGTTTGTGTGTTAAAGCATTATTTGCCTCTGGAGACCACCATCTGCGGGAGAACAGTGACATGCCAAGTGGGGGGCAGTAAAACCAAGTGGGAAGTGTTATGGTGTCACAGGGGGGTCAATAGCATATAGAACCACCCAGATAACACACATAAAGTTCTTAACCAAAAGCGAATTGTCCAAAGTGTTCCTAAAACCTGACATGTGAAGTCTATCTTTCCCAATTCTTCTGCTATTATTTGTAGGACCATTGCTTAAAGAAAAGTTAACAAAGAAATAATTACAGCTTCTTTTTAAATTAATGATCATATATGCCAGATATACTATGAAATATTTTATTATGTTTGTAGTAGTAAAGTAGTAGTCTGGTTTCTGTTCAGGTTGACCTTTTTTGGTACCGCCAAGTTTTTCGACTCAAGTCAGATAAAGTTCCTCCTGACTGATAAAACCTCTGTAAACCTCTCTCTTTATGTGGAATTGTGAAATTACAGGTATTGTGGAAGATGGACAACATTTAACCCATGATGGTGTGACTCTGAAATCCACTCAATCCCGCTACTTGGCAGTGGTAGACTTTTTCTTGAGTTGATGGCTTTTCTTGGATTATTTGAAGACTTTTTTGAGTTACTAGACTGAGCTCTATTTTCCAAGTTAATAAATATTAAATTCACTCTCTAATAAAGAAGAGGAATATTATGCTAATTTCCGCTCTAATTTATATATTTAATGTACAATCTAAACACCACTAAAGTGTTTTAATTGTTAGAGAGCACAAGAGACCTCTAAGAGAAATGAATGAGTCTGCTCTCTGAGAAGGACATGGGATTTCCAGCTTTCCAATAATGTTAAGGTTATTTGCCCCTTGGAGAATCAGGTGCAAATAATGCCCTGCGCTGATAATATTTACACTATACCCCAACAAGTGATTGTGTTCTTCCAAGCGTGGTGCTATAGGAGACATTTATTATAGAACGTGAACTATATGTGTCCATATGTTTCCTTTCTGGGGGTTCTTATATTGACCCCTTAAATAAGTCCTGTTCGCAAAGCCATACTACTTGTGCTTTTCGGATTAATGTCTCTGGAAGGATGGAAAGTTAAGAGTTTTTTTTGTCAACCCAGAGTTTTTGGATGCCCATTGGTGGATTGACCTTATGAAGATCCAGGGTTGTAAGAAAACCTACTGACTTTAGATCCCAGATAAGGTACTCGCCGGAGCTTCATTGCCGAATGACTTAGAGAAGATCAGAGGTGCAGAGAGACCCTACTGAGTTTAGACCCAAAGCTGGCCCTGAGAATTTTTTTTTAATGAATATTCTAAAATAGTAATAATAATATCTGGGACGCATTGCCTTGAGGAATCCATGACTAATGTCTGTCTTGTTTTGGTGTCCAAAGAGTTGGTGATCAGTAAGCGAAATATTTTTTAGCGGAGCGCGGTCAGCGACATATGTGCAGAATCAGTAGCACTGGAGGGGGCCTGGGGAGATGGCGGTAGGAACAGCCCCAGCTGTGGTGCCGGGGGGAATGAGACATGATGTGCATTATTGAGTGAAGACATACATATAATTTATAGAAAGTTGCTTTACAGACCAGCTTGGACACTATTTGGATATAGTTATGAATAATTTTCAGAATGATATTCTGTGGGGGCTGTAATTATAATCTTATTAATCGCTTTTCTTACTGCACTTTACTTGCTTGAAGGCCCCGTCCAGATGCTGATATCTCGTCTTCTGGAAGTGAAAGGAGATGCAAAGACTGATGGCTGATGGGATCCTCAAGAACGGCCATGACCTCAATGTCATTTGGGACAGCTGCCCCTCTTGCCCCATGTATGTTATAGCTCTGGATAATAAGTATTCTCCTACTTCCTAAATACATAATAATGATACTTCATATATAATTCTTGCTCCTATAGTTTAACATAGTTTAATTCCTAATAGAAAGGATCATAAAGATATATGAGAGATGATGACTTAGAAGGTAGGCTCTATGGTTTTCTACGGTGTTCACCACCAGGTGATTAGAAGACCTTTATTATGATCCCAGAACCAGGGCCGGCCAAAGACAAAATGCCGCCTGGGGCGATGTTTAAAATGCCGCCCCCATTATCTACCCTGCCACCCCCCCATTATCTACCCTTCCTCTCCCTCCCTATTATCTACCCCCCTGTACTTATCTTTCAGCAGTCCTGCGGCGAGTCTCTCCTGCTCGGTCTCTCGGTGCTGGCTTGTAATGCTGAGCGCCGGAATGACGTCATCTTCCGGCGCTCAGCATTACAAGCCGAGACCGAGCTAGAGGGCTCGCAGGAGGAGAGAGAGGGGGGGGGCCTTGCGAAAACCACACAACATGGTTAATAATATTTCTAAGGAGAAAGCAAACAGTTAATATATTATATACCCTCTTTAAATGCACAAAGTTAACTTTTTCTTTTTAAGTGCTACTTTTAATTTATGAGCGTTGATCACTCCATTTACGTATAACCAAAATCCCTACAGTATATCCACGTGCGTCATAAATATTTTTATTCTTATATTCAATGGTGTCTTTTAACCCTTGCTTCCCTTCCTCAAGATGTTTTACAATTACATTTTACTAATTAACTGTCCTGTCCTGATCCCCAAAGTCATCCCACTGGAAGCTTATTCTAATTTGGGCAAAATGGATTTGAAATACTATTTTGCGGAGCCTCATTAATTTGCGACCATAGGGACCACCTCTTAAAAACGCCACGGGCTGATTATTAATTCTGGATGTTTGTCAGCTAGCCGTGAAATAGGCACTTAGTGAGAGGCAGCTTTCAACAGGCTCTTTGCTCTAATGAGAATCCTAATTTCTCAACAGTTTTCAAGATCGTCCTTCTTCATCTACGCCAACATTCTTAGGTCTTTAGAAGAAAATCCGTCATGCCGTCTACTTTTTCTAATAATCGAAAATACCGTGGAAATTATTATGAAAGTCAAAAATGAAAAAAAAAAAAACTTTGAGTGGAGGAGAGTATATTATGGGAGAAGTTTTCATGTAATTTAAAAAAAAAAAACCTTGGCTGTAATATGGAAGAAAGTCTTATGTAATTATCACCGGCAGAAGGTATGGAAATTTGAATTATTCATACACTGCTGACTCCTTAATTTATACCGGATAGGAAAAAAAAAAACTATTCTGGAAACTGGAGGTAAGATGTTTTGCATAAAGATGTTTAATTGTAATTATTGCAAACAAGTTTGTGAATGAATTATTGTAATCGTTTAAAAAGAACTCAGTTCGATGGTTCGCCGGGAAAAGGGATGGGGGAGTAATTGCCCCCCTGGGCAGATCCACTACAAAGAACTTGGAAGGTAACAGCTTTGAATATAAAACCACAGGAGTATGAAAATGTTTTATAGTTGTGAAAATATAACTTTTTAATACCGTTCAAAACTTAAAGGGGCACTCCGACCTTTTTCGGCACGGTCAGGGGCCATGTTGTGATCTCAAAGAGGCTTCCAGGTTGCCAGAACTAGCTTTTAAAATGAACATAGAGTCATGGGCATACCTGGGAACACCGCTTCTCCGGGTCAACACCTGAGTCCACTGGGTCGCGGGGTCTTGACATGCCCACTCCCACCCATTTGCCCTTTGAATGTGGTTGTTTCCCAGCAATGTGAGGGGGGACGCCCAATGACGTCTCCAGGAACGCCCACTGATGTCGCTGGACCGCCCACTGACGGCAGCGGGCAGTTCCGGCCACATCCCCCAAGGATAGGCTCCAAGTAGCCGGAGCCCACAAGTTTCCAGGTATGATCATGAGTAGGTGAGAACTCATTTGGAACAGAGAAATATATTATAAAATTAGTACCTGTGTGATTATTTTGAAACAAATAATACATACCTATTCTTTGTAGCCATAGGACAATAACAAAGTGATATAAGAGTATGGTGGGAGTTCCCCTTTTAATGATTGTTGGTTTGTTACAAACTTTGCGCACGTTGACCAAGACTTCAAAGCCGCCATGACACTGCCCAAAAAAGAATGCATGAAATGGATGGAAATCAAAGGATCCACTCGCGGTAAATGTGCGCATCATACCAAGGCCATACTTAAGTCTGCCGTCGTCCTATAACCCTGTTTGAGTTAAAGGTGAGGTACTGTATAGATTCCATAATGTCTTTTCCTAATCAATTATTTAGAATGTACATCCACCATGAGGGGACCCAGTTGATCCAAACCGTGAATTTCTGCCTCATCAGGACCAGATGCAGGGCACCCAGCGTTTTGTTATCTGGCCAAAAGGAATCCATCTCTTCCAATGATTCACCGGTTATCTTACGAATAAGTATTGTTAATGAATAGATTTGACACGGTCACACTGTTACATTGTAAACACAACCCAGAAATCATCATCCGTCTCCCCGTTAATATATTGGATTGAATTAAAAGCGGATGAAATAGCAGCGTACAGAACGTCACAACCTCTTTCTGGACGGTCATTCAGAAACATTTGGGAGACAGGACTCAGGACAGAATGTTACTGCTGACGGATACTTTGGTGAGGATGTCAGTGGAATATAGCAGATAAACAAACACAGTTGCTGAATATTTCAGGTGCCCCCCCGTGGCTATGAGATCAGAAATGTAAATGGCCGCTAATTTCGCAAACCTGATTTCTCAGAGGGGAACAACTTCAAAGTTTAACAAACACAAGCTGAGGCTATTTGCATTGGTGTAAGTTCATCTGCAAATATTATGAGCAAGCGAGGTCTATTTGCTTAAAAAGGTGTTTAGCGTAAGATAAGATCAATTAACATGGATTGCGAAACATACTTGGATAGGTAGAAGTGACGCCGATTTAGAGATAATGAAGCAGATGCCGGTTTCTGAGTGTTGCACCTAGGAGAGGACCCGCAATGTTCAATATGGGGAGCAAGTCCAACCATATGGCCAATATTGTAGACCACATTCAAGGGTGGGCTGGCCCGGAGGGGCAGCGGGGCCCCGGGTCAGTCCAAAATAGCTTACAAAGGGACTGGCCCACGGAGGCAGAAATGCAGTGGGGTCACCTAATGCAATGTTACATGATTCTGCATTAAAAGTAAGGCTGTCAGGAAGAAAGCTGCAGATGAGGTAAGGGGTGACTGAGCTAGTGAATGAGAGTATGTATGTATGTCAGAGTGTATGTATGTTAAAATGTATATATATTAATATGTCAGTGTGTGTTAGCATGAATGTGTATGTGTAAGTCTGTGTGACCATGAAGGTGTATATGTAACTGTCTGCCAGCGTGATTGTTTATGAATGTTTGTGTGTTAGCATGAATGTGTATGTGTGTTAGCATGAATGTGTATGCGTAAGTATGTGTGTTTTAGCATGAATGTGTAGGTGTGGGTAAGAGGCAGTAAGTGTTAGCATGAGTGTGTATGTTAGGAAGAGGGTTTGTGTTTTAGTATCTGTACGCGCGAATGTGTATGTGTGTTAGTGTGTATGGTTGTGTAAATTTGAGACTGTGTGAAACTATATGTGCCAGTGGTTATGTGAGTTAGGGGGCACTTGGCCAGAAGATGCCAGTCCTCCCCTGACCACAATTTACACCTCCCAATACTTAAGAAACCTTTTGGTGAGCCAGGTGGGTCCTCGCCTTCTGGCCAACACCTCCCCTTGAAGATGTCAGTGATTCCCACTTTGGAGGACGCTTGAACCCTAAAGGTGAT
>VKOC01000004.1:33205599-33219893 GCA_009364415.1 Spea multiplicata
TAGCATCTGAAAAGAGTCCGACACAAGTGACCCGCTCTGAGACGCACAAATGTGCCGTGGAAACACAAAGTACCGCATCTAATTGTACGAGCGATGGGGAAGTGAACTTCAAAGGACGCCTCCAGGCCCATTTAAAAGCAAATTAACAGTAAAATCAGCAAAAAGGTAGGCACTTGAATGCAACACTTCGACCGGCGTAAGCAGTGCCCCCGCTGATCCATTTTAATGTTTGGGCAAAATAACCTTACCTTAAAACCCTCCCGAGGAGCAAGGTGACGGTACATCTGGAGACAAACATCCGGTTTCATAAAAGCAAAACATGTTAAAAAGTTTTTACCTAGGAGACGATGGTTTATTCATACTAACAATTATTGGTTTTCGCCTCCCGCGGTAGAGAATTTAAGCATGTGGTCCACAGTACCCACCTTGGGTTGGGCATGAAGGGTAAACAGACAAAGGTACTTTGGCCCCAGTGTAAGTTTTCTCACCTCCTGTTAGATTTACTTGTGCTGGGTCTTAAACTCTTCGGGTCACCTGTGAACAGTGGGTCAATTAGTTTAATATAGTAACATAGAAAGCACGGAACATGACGGCAGATAAGACCCAGTCTGATCCAGTATAGCCGCATGTCTATGCTATGAATGTTTAAAGTCCCCCTGTATTAGCCCTTACCACCTCTGCTGTGAGACTGTTTTACTTATCTACCACCCTCTATATAAACATAAAAAAGTAGTAATTAGGAATCTAATTAAAAACGATGCCACTTCTCAAACAGCACCAGGCAGGACCTTATTTAAGGACTATTTCTTATTATAACGTAACTATGCAGCAGGGATCTTATGTTGTAAAAGCATTTGTAGTTGCACCCATGGAACCTATATACTAAATATAAAAAACAAGAATAGGGGTCCCTGAATATCCCCCCTAGCCAATGTTCCCTCTAACCTGTGCACATGTCCACTTACCCATTCACACACCCACTATTACACATTCATGCACACACACTCTTACAACATACATGCATTCATACACACGCAGCTAACTAACTAACTTTAAAAAATGGCAATAGAGTTTTATTAGCCATGAGAGAGAGGCCACAATATTGGCCACGTTAGACAGACTGAACCAGAGTGTTTTCCAATCTATGGCTGTGCTTGGAAAAAAAATGAAGATCCCTAAATCCCAGGCAGAGCGAAAGTTCACGGTATTAGCCAAATGAGCTAAAAACATCGAAGCCGTCGAACGTCACGTCGTGGAATCAGCACAACACAAAGTGGCCAGCAGGGGTTAAAGGGTTAATTGGAATCCTCCGCTTGGAATCCTAATCCGTACGAAATGATATTTATTTACATGAAGCTGTAATGAAATGTATTTATTACACAGCTCATCGCCTCCCTGAAGATGTAATTAGAGCCTGCGGCGGAATTTGTAGACGAGACAGGACTGAGCGCAGCCTGGAATTAGTCTCGCTGGTTAATTCTGAGTTTATTATAACACGCTGTCCAGAACTGTCAGGAGCTAGAGATGTATCATCTGCCCCGGTCAGGGCTCCATTAAGTAGGGTAACCAGGTTTTTACCGTTAACCTGTTATATTTATATGAAATGTGATTGGAAAGCAGTATTAACCTGTTCACACCTTGATGATGTTCAATGCCGTCAATAAAATAGGGGCTTTAAAACCTACGATGGGGCAAGGAAGGCCATCGGTTTCTTTCTTTCATACTCATCGTTTCAAGAAGAGGACTACCCTGAAAACTCTTGAAGACCACCTGCCCGCTGACGACCATGGATAGACAGCACTCTTGTTGGTTACATTCAACCAACTCGGCGCTCTACGAGGAACTAAGAGAATCTGCCAAGCTTTTCACTTCAATGTTTTTCATTCCCAAAATTATGTATTTTAGGCAAAAATGGAAAATTTTAGACTCTAACAAGTGGACTGAGAACAATGAAGCTCAGACTGGTTTCTTCTCTAAAGGTAGAGAGTGGCAGGTTTCCTTGGAGTGACGGTCTGAGCTGGCCCTGTATAATGTATAATTCAATGTGTAAGGAGACTTACACCACAGTCCTGTAAACTGTCCTGATAACGCTCCGTTTAGTGAACAGACCCTGATTTCCCATTTGCAGTCCATTTGGTAGGGTAGAGTTCTTTTTTAATGTCTCTGAGGTCATTTAATGTCTCTGATGTCATGGGACCCTTTTTCCTAGTTCCTGATGGGTTTAATGACAACAATTTACAAATAATATAGACAATTTCAGCTAGACAAAAACTCCACTTTAACTTGTTTAAGTCTTCACAACTATTTTAACCCACTTCGTTTTTAATAACAGGATGAGAAAGTATCGTATTTCCCATTAATCAGTAAAATGTCAGATGGGTTCGTTCAACGTGGCCTCCGGCAAATCAGGTTTGGTCTATCATGTTCCCGTTCTTGACGTTTGTTGTGTGCAGTCTCAAATGGATTTTTCTTTGTATAAATAAAAATATTTATCATTCTGTCAAACTTTGCAAAGTAATATCAAGCAATACCAAATCCAGATTGCTTGGAACAGAATGAGTGTTCCGGCAGAACCTAATAACTGGTCCCATCTTCCAGGGTGAGGGCGGAAAAGGTTTAATTGCAAATATATTCTGCTCTGTCAGCTGCATAAGGAAGTGATGGATCTGTCTGGCTGTTGTCCTTCTCGATACTCAGCAAGTAACCTACTTGAGTTCTCTTTACGCCCCCCCTTTAAAGCTATCTTTCCACAGCTCTGCCAATATAAAACCCTAATTGACCTAAAACATCCTTAAATTGCCCACCACAGACCCCAGTAAATGCCCAACATGGCCAATGTTGGTGCCTGCCCCTGATACCGAGTTTGGCTTACATGTTGTAGATCAACCAAACCGGTAACCAAATGGTTTTAATAGGAGCCCTGGTGGAAAATAATAACTTATGAGCACATAAAAGATACTTATATTGATATATTGAGTCCTCAGGAGTTATGTATAAAGATAGAGCTGTTGTGGTCCAACGTGTTAAAAATCGAGCAATCAAGCGAGAAGGTTTGTGGGGGTCCACAGGTGTTTTTTCCCCAGTGGACGTGCCTAATATCAAAATTGACATCTTCCTTTATTTTGGCCGATTCACTCATCGTTTTAAGTTTCCCTTCTTTGACTTCTCTAGATTACTTAATTTGTTAAACAAACTCCAATAGTTTATCTACATTCTCAAATTACCCTACTGGTTGCCATTTTGCCCCACCCCCACTGCTATATCGCTGCTGAAACCCCTGCTTGAATAAAGGTGACTGTATTCAGCATCGGTTTTTTAAGGACCATTAGTGGAACTATTTAGTTGTCACTATTAACAAAGAGATACAGTAGATGGGCTATCAAACCTTTAATATTTGAAGAATAGTTATCAGATATAAGGATATCAGCGCGTTGCCAGCAGTGCCACAGAGTCTACCATCAATTTAAAGCAGGGATCTCCAAACTCGGCCCTCCAGCTGTTGCAGGACTACATCTCCCATACTCCTCAGCCAGCCCCTTAGCTGAAGGAGCATTATGGGAGATGTAGTCCTGCAGCAGCTGGAGGGCCGAGTTTGGAGATCCCTGATTTAAAGCATGATGATATCAGAGGCGCAGTTAACGTAGTGATCTTCAGCCTTTGGGATCTGGAGAATCTACCGCTTCATGCTGACTTCGCGGTAAAAATCTTGAGTTTTGAGGTCAAACCCTAAGAGTTCCAGAGTATGTACGTAGGATGTACGTCTCTAACGCAGACAATAGCTGTGCTGCCTGAGTATCTGGATGTCAGACATGCCTTCCGGGCTGAATGTTGGATACATGTAGCAACAGGAGGCGTTAAATCACCAGCTGGGGAGCATGAACGGCAGCTCCTCTCGCGCTAACCCCCGATGACATCTCTTTGGTTTCTCTGTACCTGCTGTGGGAATATGTGGAACGAGCGACTCCGGGGTTCAAATGTGGGTCCGCTAAGTGATATATTAAGCCGAGGACATTTCAGTCTCGGCCACAGCCGTCTTCTTGTTCCTGACACTTAAATCAGAGCACCGCTGTCATTTCTGCATTTACAACATCGCTTGCCGCAAGATCCCCTAGCGCCTGTCACTGCATGTCACAATGACTCAGTGTTCCATCAACGTGTCACTTTATAATCACACTTCCAAAAGATGCTTAAACTCATACCATTTCTTTTATTTGTCTGCGATCAAGTATTCCAAAAAATAATGCGATGAAACAGGAGAGCTGTCCTCATTTTTCTTACGGGCGCCCAGATATCGCCCTTCTCAAACTTTCATAAAATACTTGAATAGCAGGTCTGACCTTTCGACAGTGCTGAATAATAGCTCGGTACACTATAAATAATATTTTAATTCTATGCAGTTAGTGACATTTTATGATCGTCAAAATGTGTACTCGGTTGAACCTACAGAAAATATTGAATATATTTCCACGGACTACCTAACATAGTATCCATCGAAGCAAAACACCAGGACGTGGATCGACAGACCGCGCCTAACGCGTTTCGCTCTAAATCAGCGCTTACTCATAGGCAGTAGCGGAGTGCATTGTTCTCGTGTCCTGCTTTGATGGATGGTCTGGAAAGCACCATCGCTGGGACCTGACGTACGTTCCCGACATATAAGGCCGATCCTTACATTGTTGCAGCGTGAATAGTACTATCTCTACACTCTCGCCTCTTTACTTAATGTAGTAATCGGACTTACTAAGGGTCCCCTGGTAATCTAGAATGGTTGTCCATGGCCATCAACAAAGTGGGGGTCTTGAGTTTTGAGGGCGGTCTTCTTCTTGATACGATCAGCATGAACGATAGAAAAATTTTTTTTTTAATGCTAGAGGCATAGCTATACCTGGGAACTCTCCGTCTTCGGCTACCCGGAGCTCCCCTTGCTGGTAGTCCCTCTGACCTCGCCATTTTTGGAGGGGAGTGATGCATGGTGGGACCAGCGATCATCAGAAGAACAGTTAAAAGTCATAGTCCCAACATTGACTGTTCCATCCTTGGAACAAAATGCATAGAAAGGGAAGCTGATAGAATATTAGGCAGCTTTAAGTTAATTTGGAATATAGAGCAGGGAACGTGTTTAGAAAGGGTTGATCCAGCTGAAATAAATCAACATGTTATTTTGTTGCATTATCTGTAGAGAGATTTGTACTTTTTAAATCTTTTTTTCGTCCCTAATTTATCAGATCAGTGACTCCTTGTACCCAGGGAGATCGGCATTGGGGATAAGGATTAATAAGCTTTGAGGAGCCCCAGGCCCCGGCTGTCACAGGCTTGGCTAGTTAACTCGAGGAACAGTCTTGGGTGACGTTCTTATTAATCCAATATTCTGCGACTTCATCTATGTCTGTCGCTAGGACGTGTAATGAGGATGTAGCTGCGGTCTAATGAGAGTACAGTTACAGTTACCGTTATCTGATTCTCTGTGTAATTACTACGTGGGGGCTTAACGCAGGACAATCCCACAGTCTACCCAAACCACGAGACTGATAAATGAGAATATCTCAATATTATCTATGTCCACACACCACTTTCTATACAAAAACCCCAATCTGTGAAAACAGGGGTTTTAGATTATTTACTATTGTGGTCTTCTTAGAATCTTCCTAATTGGACAATTCTATTGCTATAGCAATAAGACCAGGTTTTGTACCAAAGTCACCTTTACCCCTGAAATACAGTGATCTTATAATAGATAATTGAACTGATGTCATATACACGGGTGCTTAATCCTAAGTGTCCTCCATTAAGGGTGAAATCTGGTCCTCTTACCAAGAGTACATTGGAAATGCTATAAATATCTCCTTGTTTGGTGTCTTATGTATTGATCACCAGCCCCGTCATCGATCCTTCTGAATCGGCACCCAGTGCACTTCAAATGTAATAAAATAGGCAGCATAGAAACCGTTTGCAGTGTAACGGTCAGAACGTATTTCTGGAGAGCCACCATTGAAGTTCTAGGCTTGTACTGCTATAATCAACATGTCTCCAGGATCGGCATTCGGCATCTCTTTCATTTGGCCAACAATGCTTTTTGTATTAACAGAGACATTTCCTTTTCACCTTGTTCAGAACATTGGTGTACGGCTTTAGTCTCTGTCGGTGATAGATCTAAGTACGTGCCTGCTTGTCCATGCTAGACATGTTGCCAGAGAATCAATGGAGCTTCTCTGCCTCTGTTGATAATCAGCATTGTATATGCTGGAAGAAGTACGGCCAGATCCCTGTAAGCATTATTACATATGGTTGAGTACATTTGTACATCATTGTAAGTTTGTGCTGGGGCACAAATCATGGCCTAGGGCCCCCAAAGTGTTTTTTTTCCCCAGCACTGAGAACATCCCTAGATGGAACAAAGAGATGAGATCTGATCAGAGTGTAGGTCCCCCAAAACATCTTGATACCATAGAAATCCAGGTACCCAATCAATAAATTGCAAGTCAAAGGGCATGTAGAAAATGGTGATTTGTTCATGGACAAAATGTTCACGTCAGAGCAGGCGAGGGGCTTTAGTAAAACTCCTTGATATACAAAGCCTGAGAGTCAGAAGATGAGTCTATATTTAGCACCTCAGCTTGTGGTCTCTTCCCATCATCTCTTTATCTCCTCCATTATGACACAAATCGGTCCGGATGTGTAGGATTTGCTTGCTGAGAGTATTCGATCCTTCCTCACCTCTAGCTGCTATCACATCTCATCCGTCAATTCTGACTCAGAAGTGCTGCTAATACAAAATATTGGGAGAAGTTCCTTTTTAACCAGTTGGTTTATTAAAACATGGAACACGCAATCATCAGCCACTTATCTGTTGTCGGATTACAATGCCCATCATCCCGCTTTTAGGCCATAGATGCGTAACCTTGTAGTAAACAGCAGAACTTTGGGACATTACTAGTTTACAATCAGAAGTCTGTTTTAAAAAGCGAGACGCCCGGCTCGTAAGTTTCTCCAACAGGAGCGAGCATGATGATAATGAATAGACTCTGGGACAGGACATACACTATATGGACAAAAGTATTGGGACACCTGACCATTACACCGACAGGGACTTTGATGACATCACATTCTAAGTACATAGACATTAATATGTAGTTGGTCTCCCCTTTGCAGCTATAACAGCTTCCACTCTTCTGGGAAGACTTTCCACAATATTTTGGGGAGTTTCTGTGGGAACTGTTCCCAATCATCCAGTAGAGTATTTGTGAGGTCCGGCACTGATGTTGGACGAGACACCCGGCTCGCAATCTTCGTTCCAGTTCATCCCAAAGATGTTGGATGGGGTTGAGGTCAGGGCTCTGTGCTGCCGGTCACGTTCTTCCTCACCAAACTCATCCAACCATGTGTTTATGGAGCTTGCTTTGTGCGCTGGGACAGTCATGCTGCAATAGAAAGGGGTCTTCCAAAATGTCTTGGTAGGCTAAAGGAAACATCAATACTATAAGCTGTTGTAGCTGCAAAGATGGGACCAACTTCATATTAATGTCTATGTTGGTGTAGTGGTCGGGTGTCCCAATACTTTTGGCCATATATTGTAGCTCTGTGTATTGTAGTACACAGCGGAGATTCTCGTAACAATGCCCGCAGGTTTCAAGTTTGACCGCCCTAAAAATGTTATCGATATAGTTTGTGTTTACAAGCCGAGTTTACAAACCTGAAAGGGTTAATACCAGCTGCAAATGCCTACGTCAGCCAATGACGATTCCTGGCGTCTGAGCCCCCCGCGGATTTGCCGGGAGAATGAGCTGAGAGAGATCAGGAGCACGATATCGAAGTGTGCCGGTAGACGAGCAGATACCTTAATGAACCTGCTGGGTACCGGGGCACAGACCCCGCTCTCTGTTTGTTCCTGCGCTTTCTAGGCAGAAAAAGCCAAGTCCTTTAACAAAACAAAAAAAACCCCTAAATGAGTGACATATCGGATCATTTTATCTGTCTTAATAGCACAAATCCCATATACAGTATAATAAAATAATTACAATCGGATGAAAATGTTGATAGTTAATAAAATGCATCTCGCTGGTAGAGCGTACAGTTCCTTAGCATACTGCGTTACTGCATCTGCAAGAAACAAAAGGAAAAATCTTAGGAAAAGAAGCCATATCCTAAACTAGAGGGTCTGTGGCTTAGATGTGATGTAGGAAAGTTTTATTTCGCTGAGAAGGTGGTAGATAAGTGGAACAGCCTCCAATCAGAGGTGGTAGAGGTTAATACATTATGACATGGATAGGAATATGAATTCTGAATCCCGAAGACGAGGCCGACAACGGATTAAGGTCTGAGTCTTTTTTACAGCAAGAAAAATGGGCAGACCAGATGGGCCGAACGGGGCTTATCTGCCATCAAATTCTATGCAGTCGGATCTCTGTTCCCTTTTCAAAGCTCTGTTCAGACCAAACGACCCAATTAATATGCGACAACCCTGTAACCGAGACTTCTTTCTCCCCCAGAAACCTCCTTATTTCTAAAACCAACTTTTATTAATTTGCTTTAAAAGTTATTAAAGAAATATTTACTACAGTCATTAATATTTTGGAAATACAAACCTTCAAATGTATTTTATTTAAACAATCTTTAAATAAACAACAATAATAATAATAATAATAATAATAGCATTAAGCGCATCGAACATAAATGTCTGTACATTTAAAATGAAATGTTACCCCGCTCCTTAGGCAGTGCAGGGGTTAATCCCCGCGTAAGAGTTGAAACACCAGTGTTTCTAATTCAGCGTCTTTGCTTTGATAATTAAGTATGACGGGGAAGGGAACGTGTCCGCGGGCGGTGGGTACCGAGTATTACTCTATAAATGGAGGCAGGGAAGGGGAAACTTTCACTGCCTAATTTCAATAAATCATGTAAAAATGCCAACGCTCTCCTCGTTGCTTAATATCTCTCCCGTGACTGCTAATAAATTAATCCACCGCGAGCAGGCGGCTCCGTAACGAGCAGGCGGAATATTGCTGCGGGCATCATGTGGGCACCGCACGCTTAACCCATCCACCGCCAGGCAGATCAGCCGCAGCACAAAGGAATCTGGAACCGCTTCAAAGATAGACTCAGGCGTTGGTTGATTAAAGGGACAGTTTAATGTTCCCGACACCCCCATTACATGTACATTAAAGAACTCTCTGCGTACTTTACTATGCATTCTTCCAAAACACACAATACATTAAATAAAATGCTTACCTGACATAGAAGTTGCCGCCCTGTTGCTGAAGCTGCCAACATTTCGTGCCACTGATTGGCTGCTTAAAGCAGCCATTCAGTGGCAGGAAAGTGCTGCTGTTGAAATCAATGGGAGCACTTACCATGCATGCGCATAGGGGTGTGAATGGACCCTCACCCATAGCGTTCGCCAGGGCTGGACATGCCTAGGGGTGACTGTATCACATGTAGGTAGACGTGTTTGGCCGAACACATGTCCTGTGCGCAAAATAGCTTAAAGGCAGGGGCAAATGCATATGGGGGGGTTCTGCATTTGCAAAAGCAACACCACAAACCTTTTAAAGGACCAGGCAGCTATCATGTGCAAAGAAAAATGGATACCACCGTATTAGCCTATTAGAAAATTGAGTCTTTAGTTAAAGTTGACACATTTTATTGGATCTACACCGAAAAAGATGAGAAGTTACACAATCTTTCAGGACCTCAGAGGTCTCTTTTTCAGATGGAATAAATAGATATAGATTGATATCTGTTGATGTCTCATGTCCTGACTATATTATGCTATGATGGGACACATGTTATTCCTAGGGGGGTCTTGATGTATGTATTTGACAGCTTATGCTGTAGAATTGATGCTCTTTATCTGTCCTCCAGGAAAGAGATCACAATAATACCAGTTTACTTGTAACAAAAAAGAGATTTTTTTTCGCGATCCAATGTGTTTGCTTATTCCTTCACTTAATCTACTACTTATGTATATAATTTATAAATGGGGTATTTAATAATGGGTCAGATGTAGCAGGTTTTTATCTTCATGTCAGCCAGATAATTATTGTTATTATTATTATGAGTATTATTATTATTATTATTATGAGTATTATTATTATTTATTATTATTATTGTGAGTATTATTATTATTTATTATTATCAGCATTGTTACATTTTATATAGCGCTGTTAATATAACGGAATAAAGTTCTGCCGTTTTGGTGTCTGCGTTTCTGGAAGGTAAAACCCAATGCATTGTGAGCCGTACATGCACGGGCTTTGTCATTAAGGGGTTAATTACCATAGAGATGGCCAAGGCTTTATTATAAACGCGGGAGATGTTTAAAATGAATAAAATGTTGGCTCAGCCCTTGAAGGCGTCAAATCTTTTCTTTTTTTAAAAAAACCCCACAAAAACAAAAAAAAAACTTGGACTCGTTTTTCTGTGCTAAATTGGCTTTTTCCGAACGTGCTGATCCAGAGGCATTATCTACATCGTCTGTTGGTGGCCAATCTATTCCTGAAATAGTATTATCCAGCGCAGCACCAACGAGGGCCCAGGCAATGACCTGACGGATGTGTCTGTCCCAATTATCCATCCCTGGACAGACAGGCAGCCTGGACTAAGCAGAACTGCCTGGATAACTGAGACAAAGCGAGGAGAGAACTCAAAGTGACGTCTACTTAGCCCTGTGTCTATAAGGCACGGAGACTTTATCAGTTCCATCTACAAAATCTCCTGCGGACGCGGCACTGGAATTATGCCATCTGTAGCCTGGACGTCACAAACAGGGAACACGCTTAGCAGACTGATTCCACGGCGCTGTGTAGGAATGTTTCTTCATCTCGACGACTATATGGAGAGCAGTTTATTGTCCCATCATCATTAGCAGCGTTACATGTAACATGTAAAGAACTTTGCAAATTATAGAGAAATAAATATGGCCAAAAAGAGTGAAGAAACTACACATATGTTTGATACATTTATGAGACATTCAGTGCCCTGGGTGAAAAAGAAGTCGCCTCTTAGACCCAAAACCTGGTTATACCACCTATAGCAGTCAGTCCTACCAGAACATCTCAATGGGATTTTGGTCTGAACTTTGACTAGGCAGTTCCAAAACGTTACATTTCTTGTTCTTCAAACATTTTCAAGCCATACCCATGCTTGACCATTGGTATGAGTATTGCTTGACCGTTGGTATGTTGAATGCAGTATTAGCTTTGTGACGGGTACTGCAGCCGAGTCGAGAGACAGCAGCAAAGGTCCTTTTGTGACTTCCTTGATGATTGAACTCCCTGCGCTCGCGAGATTTTAGGAGGCTGGTTGCTCTCGAGAATATCCGCTGCCCCAAACCTTCTGCCCTTGGTCAGTGGTTTGATGGAAGCCTAGGGCTTTACAAATGGCTGTCTAACTCATTATAGACCCATATGTGTCAACAGCTGTCTTCCACCAGTGTTCAGGGATGTCTTTTGAACCCGGTGTGGTTTTAAAACCTTGTGTGTTAATAACTTGTAATGTGATGGTGAGGGCCAATGTTACCCCAAAACACACCAACTAACTTAAAAAAGCAGTCATGTTCCTCTTCCCAAACGCCCTCTAGATCTTACTAGAACACAAAATCAACTGACTTAAATCGATATGAAAAATATATAACAAGGCAAGAAATATTGGGTTACCCTGCTAGTTCCCCCTAGGTAGCCAAGAAAAGCCCAGACCCTTCATCTAATGTTGTCTGTGACACAATGCAAGGTTGTTGTTACTGAAACTAGAAAAGCTTCCTTAAAGTTCCTGTGTTCTTCATCTACGATTAAACCTTCAGAAAAATGAGTGTCAGATCTGTTTAGGTTTATTTGCTTAACATGCTTGATAACTCAATGTTTTGTCAAGTGAAACACCACCTTTATGCCGAGATTCTCGTAGAAATTCTGAGTCAGTGTCTCGTGACCTCTGGGGATTCCATGGCTGGAAGAGTTTGAGGAGGCCAGCTCTTCTAAGGGTCACTAGTTTGTGTGTTAAAGCATTATTTGCCTCTGGAGACCACCATCTCCGGGAGAACAGTGACATGCCAAGTGGGGAGGCAGTAAAACCAAGTGGGAAGTGTTATGGTGTCACAGGGGGGTCAATAGCATACAGAACCACCCAGATAACACACATAAAGTTCTTAACCAATAGCGAATTGTCCAAAGTGTTCCTAAAACCTGGGTGAAGTCTATCTTTCCCAATTCTTCTGCTATTATTTGTAGGACCATTTCTTAAAGAAAAGTTAACCAGGAAATAATTACAGCTTCTTTTTAAATTAATGATCATATATGCCAGATATACTATGAAATATTTTATTATGTTTGTAGTAGTAAAGTAGTAGTCTGGTTTCTGTTCAGGTTGACCTTTTTTGGTACCGCCAAGTTTTTCGACTCAAGTCAGATAAAGTTCCTCCTGACTGATAAAACCTCTGTAAACCTCTCTCTTTATGTGGAATTGTGAAATTACAGGTATTGTGGAAGATGGACAACATTTAACCCATGATGGTGTGACTCTGAAATCCACTCAATCCCGCTACTTGGCAGTGGTAGACTTTTTCTTGAGTTGATGGCTTTTCTTGGATTATTTGAAGACTTTTTTGAGTTACTAGACTGAGCTCTATTTTCCAAGTTAATAAATATTAAATTCACTCTCTAATAAAGAAGAGGAATATTATGCTAATTTCCGCTCTAATTTATATATTTAATGTACAATCTAAACACCACTAAAGTGTTTTAATTGTTAGAGAGCCCAAGAGACCTCTAAGAGAAATGAATGAGTTTGCTTTCTGAGAAGGACATGGGATTTCCAGCTTTCCAATAATGTTAAGGTTATTTGCCCCTTGGAGATTGAGGTGCAAATAATGCCCCGCGCTGATAATATTTACACTATACCCCAACAAGTGATTGTGTTCTTCCAAGCGTGGTGCTATAGGAGAAATTTAAGAGTTTTTTTGTCAACCCAGAGTTTTTGGATGCCCATTGGTGGATTGACCTTATGAAGATCCAGGACTGTAAGAAAACCTACTCACTTTAGATCCCAGATAAGGTATTCGTCGGAGCTTCATTGCCGAATGACTTAGAGAAGATCAGAGGGACCCTACTGAGTTTAGACCCAAAGCTGGCCCTGAGAATTGTTTTTTAATGAATATTCTAAAACAATAATATCTGGGACGTATTGCCTTGAGGAATCCATGACTAATGTCTGTCTTGTTTTGGTGTCCAAAGAGTTGGTGATCAGTAAGCGAAATATTTTTTAGCGGAGCGCGGTCAGCGACATATGTGCAGAATCAGTAGGACTGGAGGGGGCCTGGGGCGATGGCGGTAGGAACGTGACATGATGTGACATGATGTGGATTATTGAGTGAAGACATACATATAATTTATAGAAAGTTGCTTTACAGACCAGCTTGGACACTATTTGGACATAGTTATGAATAATTTTCAGAATGATTATCTGTGGGTGCTGTAATTATAATCTTATTTATCGCTTTTCTTCCTGCACTTTACTTACTTGAAGGCCCTGTCCAGATGCTGATATCTCGTCTTTTGGAAGTGAAAGGAGATGCAGAGACTGATGGCTGATGGGCTCCTCAAGAACGGCCATGACCTCTACATCATTTGGGGCAGCTGCCCCTCTTGCCCCATGTATGTTTTAGCTCTGGGTAATAAGTATTCTCCTACTTACTAAATACATAATAATATATATAATTCTTGCTCCTATAGTTTAACATAGTTTAATTCCTAATAGAAAGGATCATAAAGACATATGAGAGATGATGACTTAGAAGGTAGGCTCTATGGTTTTCTACGATGTTCACCACCAAGTGATTAGAAGACCTTTATTATGATCCCGGACAAGGCAGCACAGAAAAGGTTTTAACGGCTATATCATAACAGCAAGAACTATTAGAAAAAGTTAGTGCACACAACATGGTTAATATTTAACTCTAAGGAGAAAGCAAACAGTTAATATATTAAATACCCTCTTTAAATGCACAAAGTTAACTTTTTCTTTTTAAGTGCTACTTTTAATTTATGAGCGTAGATCACTCCATGTACGTATAACCAAAATCCCTACAGTATATCCACGTGCGTCATAAATATTTTTATTCTTATATTCAATGGTGTCTTTTAACCCTTGCTTCCCTTCCTCAAGATGTTTTACAATTACATTCTACTAATTAACTGTCCCGTCCTGATCCCCAAAGTCATCCCACCGGAAGCTTATTCTAATTTGGGCAAAATGGACTTGAAATAATATTTTGCGGAGCCTCATTAATTTGCCACCATAGGGACCAC
>VKOC01000004.1:33220869-33269991 GCA_009364415.1 Spea multiplicata
CTTATATGACCAAACCAGGTCAACAACCCAGTTCCTTATGGTCACACCAGGCCACCATTCTGGTTTCTTATATGGCCAAACCAGGTCAACGACCCAGTTCCTTATATGGTCAAACCAGGTAAAATAAAAATCCCAGTTCCTTAAATGGAAAGGTCAATGACCCTATGGACGGACTGGATTTTCCCCGGAGCCCAGAATGCTTTTTTAAACCCTTGACGTTATGAAAAATATTATTCTTTACTAAAAATTACATTACTGTATTCGTTTGTCTTATTAATAACCACCATTTAAAGGTGGCGGAGACAACCCTAGTGTTTGTACACTCCTAGTTCTCCTGTGAGCGCAAGCCATCTGTGAACAGCGATGTTGCTTTTTCAATTTAGAAATCTGACAAACAGTCAATTCTATACGCTAATTAAATATGTTTAACTGTTTCAGTGCCAGCACATAGGTCTGGCATTTTAAGGATAACAACTAATATCAGGTGAAAAAATGTAGAGTAGGTCATTTTGTACGTCGGGGGAAACGTCTCCACTTCACATCTAATACCTTTCTTGGGTTATTGCACTGCACCTCCTGGTGTCAAATGCTGGAAGTTCAGAAAACCCGCAATGTTTCTCTAAATTAAATAAAAGATACCAGCTGATCTTATTCTTAAGCATTTATTCACCACGGCACATGTTTATGTTTTGGAGCGATATCAATTGTTGATATCTACCCGAATAAGCTTTAGGTATACTTTGGACACGCCACATTCACAAATATACTATGTAGTTTTTCCATATGAAGCGCAATCAAGTTTTAAAAGCGACTGTATCACCAAATGAAACAATGTTCCAAATAAAACCTAAAAAAATATTGGACAATTCCATTGGTTATTATGGAAGTTAACACTGCAAAGTTGATTGTTTCAAGCCATGACATCATACGCCACATCAAATGTATTTGATTATATAATTATAATGTTGCGGAATGTCTTTGCATTATAAAAGAAACTCGCATGCAGCTGTATATAGTTAATGCTACCACATAAGAAGACATCAAGATGAAGGCAAAACAAAACCACCTATTAAAATCCCATCGATTTTGCGAAGAAAAGGGAAAAAGATCATTCATGCACCCAAAGGACAATTAAAATAATTCCTGGATCAACCACTTTTAAAGTTAAATTCAATGAACATCCTCCTTTCCGTAACCACCTTCATAGGCAGTGAATTCCAGAGTTTTAATGCTCTCACTGTGAAGAACTCCCCTTTGCTGTTTACGTTGGTATCACGGCTTATCATAATAGGTGGGCTTCGTTATGTGCTCTGTATACAGGGTTACAATATCACATGCAAGACCATACAAGGACCCCGAAATACCCAGACTGCCTTCTGTAGCTGCTGATTCATTTAAATAGAAAATTGTACTAGATTCTTATTTAGAGCCCAAATTCATAATGTTTTTGAGCATTTGGTCCAAACATTTTCCATTTCCGACTCTGTTAACGGCCATTAGGTACTATTATTCCCGATTCTCCTACAAAACGCAGTAATATTATAATCACCAAACTGTAGCGCTTATCCGGCTGACCTGGCAACATCATCAAGATCCAGATGTGAAATGCAGAAACTCATTTATCTTTGATATTGTTCATGGAATTCTCGGCAAGCATAAAACCATAGGTTCCTAGCCAAAAAAAGCAGGAGTGCATTCATTGTCCCCGTCCAAGACTATACTCTCTACATTCCTAAATGAGGAGGGATTGATGGTTTGTACTTTACGTGCTCCCAAGTATCTGACATCTGGCTGTATGCGCTTTCGTGGGTAGGGATGACCAGACTTCGACCAGGTCAGAGGGAAGGGTTAATGGGTAAGAAAACATTTGCACTGAATCCTATTTGTTATACACACTTTTTAATAAAATGTAATGATCTGAAACAAAGAGCGGTGGAGGAGGAAAAATACGAATGGTGGCCAGTCGTACTCTTCTGTAATGTAGCCGTCTCCATGTTAGGTTTAATAAAGCCATTTATATTTCTTTAAAGTGTTAAGCATCAGCTTTCTGGACGATATCACAAAATGCGTTATATAATCTCAGAGGTCTCTATTAGACTTGTGCACACGGAACAAACAAATCGGAAGAATTTGCATTTCTTTTTTGGTCCATTTGTTTTCGGACAACGAATTTCAGTTCGGACGAAATTCAGAGAGCTTTGTTGTCACTCACACTCTAATTCACTCTCACACTCTCATTCATGCGCCCTTAGTGTCTCCCTAGCTTCTCCGCCTACTGCTTCTCTGCCTCCGTTTCCGCAGCTCCGTTTCTTCTCTTGCCTCGTGTTGTTCTTCTGTCTTCTTTTATCGTGCATTACACATGATTTCGTCACACCAGGGCCAACAGCTCGACCATGATTTACAGGACTTTGTCTCTCAAAATGCTAATTCCATGAGTGGGTGCCCTGTAACAGGGGTTTTCTATAAGTAGGGAGGTGAGCGGCGCCTACGACGTAGACCTCCAGGTAGTCCAAATACCTAAAACTGGACACTTTTACAGAAATGTTTTATGCGAATTATTGTTATAAGGACAATGGATACAGCAGTACTGGGTCAATAGAAGATGGAGAAAAAGTCACATGACCTCCTCGGAGGTCTCTTCAGGTCAGAATTTACACCTGAAGAAGCGATCAATATATTTTATTGATACAATGAAATGCATACAACCATTTTTGCTGTTTCTGTACAAATGAATTTGGCTTTTAGGGCTGAGATACATTGTTACATTCTTAACTCCAAAAAAAGAGACGAAAATCAGTGAAGGGCAGAGGTACCGGGGGCTAAAGAGGGGCTGCCTTCATTAGCAGGTACCCCCCATATATTAATGTATATTTCCTTCTATGATGGTTCCCGGCCTCTCCTCCTTCTTCTCTCTTCTCGCATCTCTAAAACCCCTTCTGATGCTTCTCAAGACGATCGATGACTCGGCGCTCCGCCTGGCTACCGATGACTGCCAGCCATTACTGGCGATCGCCGAGACGTCGATTCGGGAGTGACAGCTGTGGTGGTGAGCGGAGTAAGGGTGGAACGTCTGGGAAAGGGATCATTGACACCGGACGTACCGGGGAAAGGGATCGCGGACAAAAGGGGCACCGAGAACTAGAATCAAAAACAGGAAGGCGTAAGGAGGAAGAGTGTCATTAGCGGCTCGCAGGACCGAGGGAAGCAGTGACAGGAGGGATAGTGGGTCATAGGCTAGGATATTGGGGTGTAGGCCTGTATTGGGGCGCCTTGCGGATCCCTGTCTGCACTGTCTATTTGTGGTTGTAACAATGTAAGTGACAACACACACACCGGCATATACACACATAGATATATATACATACACACACATAGATTTATGTATGTATATATAATTATATATATATATATAATATATATATCTCACAAACATAGATTAATAGGTATATGTATATATATATATATTAGAGGTTTGTAGATATATATAATATATAAAATATATATACACAATCTAAACATGAATAGGAAGTAATGCAATAATCCTTCATATTTTTTTGGTGAAAATGGACATAATTAATGTTTCTGTACAAACATCTGTAAAGATAGTATGTTTAACCAGTCAGCGTTTAGGTGAAGTACGTTTCACATATGGCCGTCCCAAATGATGACTTTTATAAAAATTACTTCTCGGATTCATGTGTTTTATGTAAATCCTAATATCTATTATTATCTCCTTCCTTTGAATATATTGATGAAATGTAAATGCGGAGTGTTTGTGATGTAGGAGCGTTGGCCATTAGCTGGATGTTGTTATTTTTGTTAAGATGTGGGCACAGTTATTAACATGTTTTTGTTTTTTTTATTTTATTGTGTATGTATTTTTCAGGTTTCGGTGGTCGTCGGTAAAGAAGCGTCGCCTTTGTTAATGGCACACTGAAGTAGTGGCCTCTCTTTAGGAGAGAGAGGTTATTTAAAGGTGTTACCTGATGGCGTCTCAATATAACGCACCCTTTGACGAACAGGGAGAGGTCCGGGAGGGTTTCTTGTGCCCCCTATGTTTGAAGGATCTCCAGTCCTTTTACCAGCTTCATTCCCATTATGAAGAAGAACATTCCAGTGAAGACAGAGATGTGAAGGGACAGCTGAAAAGTGAGGGAATATTTTTATAATCATCGCAGGTTCCATGTGAAGATTAACGTAGGTCTAATCACTTAAACCCACACAATTTATCCCCTTTGACTTATAAAGTATGACTTCCATACCTTGCAAGAGTATCTAAAGAGAATTCCCCACTATATTCCTTTTATTAATTGTACCATCTGCAAATTGTCTTCTGAAATGCCCCTTCTCATGTGTTTTGACCCCTGCCTCGTATTGTTTACCAAATCCCGGTAACCAGAACTCTCCCTATCTTTCCCTTCCCTTTTACATCGTGTGTGTGTTTTCATGCAAGGTCTGGTGAAAATTGCCAAGAAGGCAACAAACAAGCTGCTAAAGAGAGATGGAGCTGAGCGTGCTGATGGTGGGAGCCAGGAGCGTTATGAATCGTATAGTTATGGTGGAGTGGATCCATGCTTGTGGGACCCTCAGGAGCTGGGTGAGTGAAGGAACCGACATCAACCAATCATACTCTTCTTTGAATTGTCCTGCTGATCCTCTTCTACACTTTTCAGTTGTGCATCAACTTATTATGAGGTGTATTAACAAAAGGTACGGGGACGTTGAGGATAGGTTACGTTGAACCAAATGTTTCAACTCACCAGTGTATGTTTCATGGTGTATTTTAAAGGGGACAACTGTGAACCTCTCCAGCACATTGGACTGAGCTGGCCATGAATATCCATACCTAAATTGTTGAGATTTAATATGTAATGCACGGCCGGCTCAGCATTTCTTGCTGCACATTATAATGCATAGTGAAGTTGTTGAGATAAAAGTTAACTCATCATGCACACTCAAGTTTTTTGGACTTCAACCCCTGTGTGTTTTTAGGTAAGTGTGTATTGATAAAGGCTTCCTCAACCTCTTAAACACACACCTTTTATTATCTTTTTGCGATTAAAATACAGAGATACCGTAGTTTTTCAGTGCCACTAAGCTCCATTGCAAATCATCGTGTGCTACTGAGCCCAGTACCACATATGAAGACTGTCAGGGTTTCCATCATGACATTGGAAAAAGGTGGCTTACAAAACAGAGGACTCCAAGTGTGCAAAAGTTTCAAAATTCTTTTAAAACAAAAGGAAAAACAAAGACAAAAATCTCTCCTGTATATGCAATATAATACTACTTTTGCCTTTATTTTATATGACACATCAAAACTCTCTTTCCTCATAGGAGCCACAAAGAGCCACTTGTCAGATTTTAAGAGACATCGAGCTGCCCGGATTGACCATTATGTTGTGGAAGTGAACAAGTTAATTATCCGCTTAGAAAAGGTAAGAGCCGTCTTCTGGACTTTGAACCTCTCTTCTGGTTTTGCTTTGAGGATAAATGCAAAAAATGAGTATCCTAGTTTTTGGAATGAGTTTTCAAGATTATGAAGATTCCTTTATTAAGTCCAGACCATTGAAACTGGACTTAATAAAAACATAGGGTTTCTTTGGTATTACCAAAACTTGACATAATATTTCCTGCATTTAATTCTAGTTCACATCGTAACTGGGCACTTTTTCGTCGATTCGGTTCTCTTTTTTCAGTGCTCATAAACAATTTCGTTTGTTACCTATGTGCCATTTAACTCTCTCCTTTCCCCTCCACCCCTTGCTGTGACGTCATTAATTTCTGATCAGCTTAGATGTGACCTGTACCTTATAAGTCTGTTTTTCCTGACCCATACACACAGGGCTGGCCCAAGACAAAATGCCGCCTGGGGCGATGTTTAAAATGCCGCCGCCCCCCATTATCTACCCTTCCTCTCCCTCCGTCCCTGCCGCCTCCCCATTATCTACCCTTCCTCTCCCTCCATCCCTATTATATACCCTTACTCTCCCTCCCTATTATCATACCCCCCCTCCGCTTGTACTTACCTTTCAGGCGTCTGCGGCGATGCTCAGCTTCGGTCTCTGGTGCTGGATTGTATGCTGACCGCGGAAATTACGTCATCTTCTGGCGCTCAGCATTACAAGCCGGCACCGAGACTGAACAGGGAGACTCGCCGCAGAGGAAAGAGGGGCGCCGAGCGGGTACTGACAACTTGGTAAGTGAAAACCATTCGGCGCCCCTCTCTCTTCCGCTTTAAAAATAAAAAAAACGGCAAAAGTGCCGCCCCTTCAAAAGTGCCGCATGGAGCAGTTGCTCCACTCGGCTCCATTGTCGGGCCGGCCCTGCATACACATCCGCAGATTTTGATCTATTTTCGAAGAGATTGTAGCTGATCACAGTGGAAGTTTATATTTGGTTTCTGCTTTAACAAGTCTTCATTCATGACACAAGTTAACAGGTGTAGATCCGTAACATTTTTACGAATGTAAACACAAATGTATGATAGGTCTGTGAGATGGAACTGGTAATTAACCTGTTCATTTTTTTTTTCACCAGCTAACATCATTTGACCGAGTTAATACGGACTCTGCCAGGATAAGAGGTGGGTTGGATAAGCTCGGGTTTAGTGTTTATTTTTTTACATGACCATATTTGTATTCATTGGAGTATCCATGTAAGACTACATTATTTTCTTTATTCACTAGAAGTAGCACAAACACTATTTTGGTGTATTTTTGTTTTTGGTTAGACAATTGTGAAGTTTGTCTTTGGTGGGTTTTTTTTTCAGCACCTTATTATATTTTATCTGCGTGTGGATATTGTTTTTACAGTGCATCGTCTTTTTTCTGTGTTATTTTACTGTTTACTCAATGTTTGTACTCTTCCAGCCATAGAAAAGTCTGTGGTACCGTGGGTTAGTGACCAGGATGTGCCGTTCTGCCCCGACTGCGGGAATAAGTTTAGTATCCGTAACAGGCGTCACCACTGTCGGCTGTGTGGATCCATAATGTGCAAGAAATGTACCGAACTTGTCACACTCCAGTTTGCCAGTAAGCAATTATAGACTCGTTACACGTCATCTTCCTACTTTTAATTCATTCTTCCCTGGAACATCACCTTCTCCTCTTTTGTGTTTCAAATGGTAATACATATTTCTTATTAACTATCATTTGTTTGGTTCCTTTTCTCTTCTTTCGGCTACCTCTGTATTTGCCTTCAAATGGAAACCATCTCAAATCGTCCAGTCTTTACAATTTCCCTCATTATTTTTTATGTTATCATGCAACCCTCTTCTTGTTACAGGCACACGTGTCTATTATTATTATTTTCATAATGACTTATGATAAACCACCATTACCCTAAATAGCATAGCATCCTCTGGTCAAATATGATCAATCAAGAGATTCATTTGCAAGCTTGAACCTAGGATTAGCTGAGATAATTTTAAGTTTTCTAGAGTTATTAAATGATCTCCCCCAAAATCATAATCTTAAAATGTACATGCCTGAAATACCAGTCACCTGCTGAATGCTAGGCGTTTCTTCCGTGTATCTACACTGTTGTAGGCTATTGCCCGTCTTCATGCAGTCTTTTTCTACCACATGTAGGTAAGCTAACCAGTGCCAGCAAACACTCAGTGTCTTCTCATGGTAGCCCCAACATGTCCCCGAGCAGCAGCGCCCAGGCGTCACGCAGGGGCAGCATCAGCAGTCTTAGCAGCGTCAGCTCGGTCATGGAGGACAAAGACGACGACAAGATCCGTTGTTGCCAACACTGCAAGGACACGCTGATCAAACGGGAGATGCAGATGGACGAGAAGGACCACACGCCTGAAATTGTCAAACTCTATCAGGTGCGGTTTTGGGTACAGTTTATGGTGGCAGAAATGTCATGTACCATGCAGTGTGTGTGTGTGGGGGGGGGATATGCACTATTACAGATCAACGTAAACAATATCATTGTGTCAGTATAAATATAGCATATTTATTAAATGTATGGTGTATGTAACTTCTTAACTGCAGTTTTATGGTTGGTAATTATAAGTGATTGAGAAATTGGGTCGGAAAAGAGAATAAAACCTAACTACAAATTATTTCTCTGTTTGGTGTTACAGAAACTCAGAGCCTGTATGGAGAAGGTTGATCAGAAGGCACCTGAATATATCAAGATGGCTCAGTCTATAAAGTGGGTCTCTCAAGTCATCTGTAAACATAATAAGTGTGTGTGTGTGTGTGTGTTAAAAAAGTGGGACTTGACACCACCCTTTACAGTCAAGTAAGGACTAGCAACTGTGATGGGCAAATGCTGGCACTGGAAACCTGAGCCGTGGACTACTTGGTTTAACGGAGCCCCTGCTTGGAATTGGCCACTTGGTCAAAGGTGTCAGATGAAAATTGTGGGAAAGTGTTGATCCTGATGATTGATGTTTATCTCTTACCTGGTTTTATTTGAACTATCAGGAATAGCTAACTATAACATAATAATATAATATAATAAGGAAATACCACTGGAAGAGTCTATAGTAGTAGAAATGTATACTAGGAATACACCAATTCATTATGAAAATTAAAATATAATGGTTTTACCACTTTACAAAAACAAAAAAAACCCATAGATTAAACGGTTTTGTTTTGTGCAAAACAAAAAAGAATCTGAAAACAAAGACCTCCTAAGTGTTGCTATGGTGAGATAGGTAAATAATGAAATAAATAGGCATGATAATCATGCAGGTGGGTGGAGGTGATGATGATGTTATATTCTACTCCAAAAGCACACAAAAGAAGGGGCAGGTCGATATCTCTTAACACCCACGTCTCTCCGTACCCCCCGATGACTCTTAAGGTCTCATCCTCCCTGCCTTTCTGAAAGTGGGTAATTATCATGTAACTAATTTGGCTTTGTTTTTGTTTTTTTTTGTTATCAACAGCGCGGGTGAGACAACCTACAATTTGGACTTTGCCAATAATGTTCGGCTGGAGGTGCAGAAACTCTATGAATTAATAGATGCATTCAGGTAAAATTATTTTATCTGAGTTTTATGTTGTAAGAAAAAAAATCAACAGCAGAGGATATTAACCCCCTTAAGATTCAGGTAAAACCCAGCAGGATATATATATATCCCTTTGGAATTACCAACATGTATGTATAAATTTTGTCTTAAAATGTGATATGATCTTCATAAATTACAATAAAGAGCACACATAATCTATTTTAACTAATAACACACACATTATTTTATTGGTCTTTCAATTGTTCATTCAAACATTTACAGCGTGGGTTGGAAAGAGTATGTGAACCCCTAGGCTAATCACGTCAACAAAAGCTAATTGGAGTCAGGAGTTAGCAAACCTGGAGTCCAATCAATGAAATGGGAATGGAGGCGAGTTTTAGAGCTACTCTGACATAAAAATAAACACTGAAACATTTCAAGTCTGCTGATGTGAACCATGCCTCACACAAAATAATCTCAGAATTGTTAATTTGCATAAAGCTGGAAAGGGTTACAAATGTCTTCTCCAGTCCACAGTTAGTCAAATTGTTTATAAATGGAGAGTATATAGCACTCCGGCTACTCCCCCTAGAAGTAGGCACCCAGCCTACTACATGATAATGTCAGGATGGCTGTCCGCCAGCTGAAGCTCAGTAGAAGTTGGGAGATGCTGTGGAAGGAACCCAAGAGCCGTCCACACCAGAATATGGCTGCGCTCCGGCACTTCTGTAAGGAACACAATGCCTCCTGTGCAGGTTTCCTCTGCAGCTACCAGAAGCACTTATTGCCGCCAAAGGAGGTTTCAACAATTATTAAATCCAAGGGTTCGCTTACTCTTTCCACCGACGCTGTAAATGTTTAATGGGTGCGTATATTATCTTAAGTACATTGTGTTTTTCTATCCTTGTGACTTAGACGTAGATGAGATCACAAATTATAAACAGGTAATTTCTGAAGGGTTCACTACTTTTTCGTGACACTGTATTCAGTTGTTGTTTTTCGATAGTTCAGAATCGGTCTGGATCATTACAGCTTTTCAACATGAAATTCAGGACTGGTCTGTTTTGGGAAATTGTATCAGATTTGGGATATGATGGCAGTGATTTATTTAAGTGAGAGATGTAAGGCCAGGGAGGTGTAAGAGGAAGAAATGCTTACAAGAGTGGAGAAGGTAGTATTTTTGAGGCCTGAGCGGATGGGGAATAGACCTGATGAAGGGCAATATTGCGACGGGGTCACCTTTTATTCCTAACCCCATTGTGGCTGTATTGTTTTGTAATGTCTAATTTATGAGATTTTATAATATTGCTCGCTGGGGGATATCCAACATGTCTTCGTTCCGCTATTTGATAACACATCTTTAACACTTCACTTAAAATTTATGTTGGCAATATTGAAGAATCTGTAGACCACTGAAAAATAATGTGTTTTCGGTGTTGGAATGAGGTCATTTGTAACTTTTGCACCATGTTGCTTAGCAAGAAGATTCTTATCTTGGGAATGAATGAAGAACCTAAACCTCACCCCAAAACTCAGCAGCTGCAGAAGATGGTGAGATACTCAGCCACGCTGTTTGTGCAGGTAACACATCTCTTCCTGGGACTTTACACGCTTCAGTGGCAGGGTTTGTTCAGATAGGACTTTTGGTGACTGGCCTTACCCTTCTCTCAATAGGAAAAGCTTCTGGGTCTGATGTCTCTGCCTACTAAGGAGAAGTACGAGGAGCTGAAGGAGAAGCGCAGGCAGGAGAACGAGCAGAAGATGCAGAGGGAACGGCAGGTGAGAACATGGAATACAGAAGTGGCCTTGGACATTATGGTGACTTTTCTCTTTTGCTCTCCGTGCTATTCCTCAACTCCTTATATGATATGATTCTCACCCACCTCTGCCTCCTTAAAATATAGAGGATCCATCCCACCAACCAAAATACATCTAGGATTTAGTGTGATATATGTATATACACGCATACATCATATGTTTCCTTTTGTTGTTTGTTTTCCTTATCTATGGACCTCGAGGTTGCTGTCATACCCGAGATTTGGGCTCCACCACCTGCCACTAGACCTTAGATTGCTGGTTTATTTACACCAGATGTTTAGCACACCTTCACTGAAGTGATCACAGAGCAGCAGGGCGAAGTGTTGGTGTGGCCTGTGACAAATTTAATACGGGTGAACCTAGGGTATTACCCACCTGTAGGAAAATTAAAAACCGCTCATTTAGTGGACTCCACATACCCCATTCTGAGCCTCCATCAATGTGGGCTCTTCTGTTATGGCCATCATTCTGTTACTGACAGCAGAAAGCTCTTCCTTGTGGTTAATCTGGATGAAGGGATGAAGGGATATAGATGGATGGAGGGATGAAGAGATATAATCTGGACCCTGTTGTTTTGTTTTCCTGCAGGCAGCACTTGAGGCACAGAGGAGAGGAGATGAGAAAAAAGGAGATGCTGCCTCTCGCTCATCTGATGCACTCAACGGAGAACTGTCTCCAAGAAGAGGCATTCGGAAGGTGGAAGGGTGGCTTCCGACACCTGGAGCTCCTAGAAATAGAGAGACTCTGGATCCACTTCTCCAGCAGATCGAGAACATAACCTCGTACATCCAACAAGCGAGAGATGCCGGGCGTGTGGATGAGGTGCACATGCTAGAGGAGAATCTGCGACAGCTACAGGAGGAGTATGATCAGCAACAGGTGGAAACTGCTATTCGGATGTCCAAGGAGCTGGCCGAAGAGGAGGATATGCAGAGAGAGCAGCTGGAGGTGCTCAGAAGGAGAGAAGAGGAACGAGAGCAGCTTAAGGGCTTGGTTAAACACAACAGGACTCATTCGCTGGACTTTAGAGAGCAGGCACAGATGTCTATCTGGCAAGACATGCAGACATCAGCACTGGACTTGGAGCTCCCTAAAAAAGATTTAAGTCCTCTTTTGTCCTCTTCAACTCCTGGAATAGCTCAAAGTAGAAGTGAGACGGAAACCGATCCTGACCTACTTAGTCGTCCTGTGTGTCTTTCCCCAGTTATGTCCCATGTGGAAGTGAATAAAACTACCCCACCAAACCCATTTGAAGAGGATGAGCCTGCACCTGCCCTTCCAAACCACACTCAGCAAAATGGTCGGAAAGAATATAACCCTTTTGATGAGGATGATGAGGAGAAGCCAAATGGAGACCAAACCGATAAACCTGGTTCTGGACTGGACTATTACAATCCCTTTGAAAACTCTAAAGATAATTACTTGGAGCCGGTGGCTTCAAAAAACCCCTTTGAGGATGAAGAACAAGCTGGGTCGGGGAACCCATTTGAGGAGGAGTCGATGGAGGAAGAGCAGATAGAAGAAGAATTGCTCCTGCAGCAGATTGACAACATCAAGGCGTACATCTTCGATGCCAAGCACAGTGGTCGTCTAGATGAGGTGGAGGTCTTGACAGAGAATCTGAGAGAACTGAAGATGACACTGGCTAAACAGAAAGGACAGACCAAGTGACCAGAAGAGGAAAGTCACTAGCCATGACCGGTGGCTTTACTGCAAGGTGTCCACACTCCATAGTCCTACAGACCTTTAAATATCGATGTCTTTAACACAGAGAGCGTTTTAACACACAAAGCATCAGAGATACCGTTTGGGGTGTTAAGTGAGGATCAACACCCATGTTATTTTACATTTGCAAGCCAAGGTCATCACAGCTGTCTTTATTATGAGTTGTGGCTTTTGACACTGAAATATGAGAGAGAAGGCATGTATGTATGTATGTATGTATGTATGTATGTATGTATGTATGTATGTATGTATGTATGTATATGCTCCCCTGTTAACTTTCTGAATGCCCAAAGAACACAATGATAAGGCTGACTTTGAATGTTACATAATGCCACAAAATGTTCAGTTAGATCATCCAGTATATATTTAATTCTCATCTAAAAGGTCATGATATAATTTCGGGTAGTTTTTTCTGCTGTAGGTTAGGCGCTATACACTAATGAGCTTCTATCTTCTGCATCACTGGGAGTGTAGATATTGCTGTCCCTGGTGGATGGAGCCCGGTCCCGTGCAGCATCTCTATTCATGATTGTGGTGTTTTATGCGGGGAATTTGTTTTTAGTTAAAGCAGTTTCTAGTTCTCCATCGTCGAAGCAGAGAAGAGGAAAAAACTAACCTACAGCAGTAGGAACAAGCAGAAAATATTTGACCTTTTACTGAAGCAAGAAATGAAAAATACAAATGATTCTGTTTAAGGAGCCTATGCTTTATATAACTACACACAAGTTAATGTCTTAAAAGGGTGTTTATGATGTCATACTTCACATTCTCAGTTGTTCATGTATATTTGGCATGTGTGTGCTTTTCAGAAGGTTTAGGGCAAGAAGGTGACCTAATTTTATTCCAAAATCTGCAGTCTCTTTAGGCTCAGCCAAATGTTACTAGTATCCGAGGTGTCCGGCTTATATCTGTCTTAGAGCATGAGTATTTATGACATTTGAATGTAACTGGCGCATGGTGGTGGCAAGCAGGTGTGCGCACAAGATCACTGGGCACCAAACGCAATCATGCACAAAATATACCTTGATCCATACATCTGCTGGCGGTTTGGTGAGCACAGTGTAGAGGTGGCTTGTAACGCTGTCTCTGAAGCGGGATGTATATGAATCCGCACATGAGAAACCAATACAAACTACCCTTCGTGGACATGTCGGCTATGATGAATATTACGTGGCTTACGCGCTACGGGTGGTTGGCTGCATCTATGAAACGTATAGATTGGTGCTGACAAAGACATTTATTGGTAGTGGAGGGCTTCGTCCTGCAGTGAAAAGTTTGAGTGGAAACCCACAGCTAATATACAAGTTCTTTTTATTTGAAAGAGCGTTCTGGGGCATCCGTAAAATACTTTCCCGTATATGAGGTTATATTCTTTAGCGGATGATACGATTACTCTTGGTCTGAAATTATTTCCCGCTGCCTGATTAGCAAAATTCACAACCGTGGATGCTCTTTGTTGTAGGAGACTCTTGTATGCTTAGTTGTGGTTTTCATTTAATCTGAAAATTAATTAAATACCACTAAAAAAAAAAAGACCAAACACTTAAGTGTGGTTACAGGTTAGGCTTTGTACTGAAACAGCCTCGACCAAGGCTTGGCTGTATAATTATTAATTATTATGTTTAATTAGGTATTTGCGATTCTGTCACCTACTAAACCATTAATGTTTGTAGCCAAAACACCGTTTGGATAGAGGTATGCTTTTCTTTTTATATTGCGATCCTGTGTTGTACTTTTTGAAATGGTGCTTTGTGAATATTTTGCTCTCGTTACCATCTGTTTAGTTCGATTCCTGTTCCAGGTTGGAGCTTCCAATGAGCTACGGATCAAACACTAAATGTCATGCGGCTATTTTGTCCTGGACACATCAGGTCAGGAACATGAAAAAAAAATGAAATATGTCCAGGAAAAAATAGCTGATATGGCAACCCTAATAAGAATCCCCGGTGAATCGGGAATTGTATCCTATTCGTGGCGTAAAAACATCTTGTCGGCCATCTGTGATGGGCTTTGGTTTAATTCCAAGCACAATATATATTCAGTATTTTTATTAATATTCAAGTATCAAGTATTATGAATTTATACTTCACGTATATACGTACCCAGGCAAGTATGGAATCCTTTGCTTGTCATCTGTATAAAATAAAACAGTCCAGCAGAATTTAAATTATTTCTACTGAGTGATACCTCTTTTAGAAATAATTATCTGTGCATGTATATATGTCTATTTTAAATGTGTGTGTATGTATGTATGTGTGTATGTATGTATGTGTATATATATATATATATATATATATACACCTACACACCTATGTAATTTATTAAAAATTACTCCTATGTAATTCCCCATATATAAAATACTAATAATTATATAAAGATAAAATAAGCTTAAACAGTATCAGTGTAATCTGCGCTTGATAATGTTATTCTTTAGATCCTCTTGATAAATTACGTTTTTTTTTGTGTCTTGCCCCTAAATGCGTCTTTGTGTTTGTGTTTAAAAGCAGCGATTTCACGAGGACCAGCAATCGCGTGCGTACCACGTTGCACTGTATTTTTTATTAGGAGATGGTAATAAACGTAACATACGGGGCAGAAATGGTTTAATATTTTGTGAAATTACAGTTTTACTGCCATTTATTAAATTAGACTTTTTGCCTAAAATGTTTCTCTTTTTAACTATGAATGGCCTCTCTTAGCTCGAGGCGACTCCTGTAGAGCTATCAATGTTACAGTTTTATTAAAGCGCTTAACACTAATTTATAACAACGTGGTTATGCTTAGTTAATATAAAAAAACAACACTTTTTGGGGCAAGGAACATCATCCAGTAGCATGAGGGGCGTGACAGACTGGAGGGCGTGTCTGAAAAAGACAAAATGGCTTCCTCCATGCAAATATTTCAAACTGATTAAACTGGCATTTGCGATGAAAATATGAACTACATGACATCACCTTATCTTTAAACGCACAAAGCACTTTTTTCATCATCCCGTCCTGTTTGAAAAAAGAAAATACCGCTTACCTCTTCTGTGAATTTTAGGAACCCTGCCCTACAAGGAGACCTCTTATTCCGTAAGGAGACGTTCTTACGGCCGGCGGTGCCTGGAATCAAAACTGTGGATGTGCCATTTGAACAAATTCTTTCCGTTTTATACCCGGCTGCACGTGGCTTTGTCGTGTCTTATTGGCTTTGCTGTATCGGTGACCCGCAAGTCCTTTCTAATAGAAAAGGAAGAAATACGTTTGTCTACAGAAGCATCTCGATGTCCATTTCCTGACCCTCAAGGACGCATGGAGCTCCATCAGCCTAAAATATAACTTTAATTGTAAAGTGCGTTTCTTCTGTTGTGTTTTTATGTCATGGAAGCAAAAACCGAGTTACTGAAGCTGCAAAATCCATCTTTTCACTCCGTATAATCTTAAAGAATATTTCCTGAAGTATGCGGGGAACGGATAGAAGACGTTGATGAATGTTTGACCTGTGAATGCTGGTGGTGGTCTTTAATGTGTCATCCGTCACGCATGTGAAAACTTTGGAAACTTTTGTATATTGCAAAATAAACATGAATATAGACTTTTACCTGAAGGTGATTTTTTGAAGGCTACTTGAGTATCTTGACAGAAAGAGGTTAGTGGGAGCGTTGGGTTTGAGCTTCTCTTATTTGGAGCTGTATAAGTTAAATCTGGGATTTTTAACTTTATTTACTGCGTTGCGGGTCCAACTAACTTCTTCTTGCAGGAAATTCTCGCTGGGTTTCCCCTTTGTAATTCATAGCGAGCTGAAACTTTTTCTCCCTTAGAAACTCCTACATCAGCAAATAGACATCCGTGAAAGATTAGTTAATTTCCTGTAAATCAAGCTCTGAATTCACACGTTATTCCATAAACAGCTGGTTTTTTCCTCTCTTTAGAATGGATTTCTGTTGGTTTCACATACAATCCGCACAGAAGTTTCACTTAACTAATGTTTTATTGAGAACCCTTATACAGCAAAAATCAATGTTTATGTCTGTATATAAAATAAACATGAACAGGTTTGAGCCGTTGATTCCATTCTACACTCTGCGAAACTGAGCGTGACCCCCTATACCCACTACCACAAGGCGTAATCCACTTAAAATATAGCAAAGGGACATTAGCGCATTCAAATAACGGTACAAAAGCAAGTAACCCTCCCAGGACGAGAGGGAACCGGCGTCCCTGTGAATTATCTGATGAAGGAACCGAAGAGTTAAATTAGCCCGGAGATTTGTTAGAATAAAAAGTGCCCTACATACAGCTAGAGTGGGAGTCTTTACCTCCCTCTGATCTACTTCAGATCCAAGAAACCCTTTTACAGAATCTTAATCACCGAAAAAAGGAGAGAGAGAGAAATGTAAATGAAGCGGTAATTACCGCTCATCCGCAGATCAAAAGGATTCAGAGAAAAGGAACCGGCTGCTGATCAAAAGCAAGACGGGAATTAAAAATGGGAACTAAACCATCAAGGATTACGTGACACCTGTGATTTGATTAACGCCGCGTCTGCGTCATCCGGAGCAGGGAGAACCGACGGAACGCAGGAGAAATTCCTTGATTCTTGACTATGTGGGAAGAGATGAAAGAAATACGACAGAGGGAAACAAGTGGTTGGCCTACGCCAACGAAGAACCGCGCTTCTTTGCAATATATGTTTCAACAAAAATGGCCTAATATGGGTATTTTCACTGAAATGGCTCGAAAAGCCCTCTAAGGGATGGTAAAGCTTCGGGACCCCAGTGCTAGAATAATGGGGGCTTCCATGTTTACGATTCTGTGGCAGGTTTGGACCTCCACAGGTACCCTGAAAATCAGTAATAAGAGTTTTGGGTCTTTATTGACCATGAGGAGCTCTAGAATTCTTTATGGAGCGATTTCAATGTCAAGCTCTCCAATGTTCTAGCAACAGACCTGAAACCTGCCGTTCCTTCAGCAAGCGAAGCCGGCAGAAAGTATATAGCATGAAGTTCATGAAGTTTATCTTCTCTCCATGTCCCTTTGGATGGAAGAGAGAAAAACCAAATGACGCGAGGGTCTACAGCAAGAGCAACGAACAGACGGAGAGCTATCCTGATTTAGGGCTCTATTGGCAGAAGAGCTGAACATCTCAACTCCATGATATTACAACGCGACATGAAGAGCCGACTACAGTGAGCTTCTCCTGCACAAAAAAAAGGCTAGACAACTTTCAAGATATCTCTCGGCAATAACCGGCTCGTACGGGGCCGGCCCCGCGGGACAATATCAGAGCGAATGTTCTCCAAACTGCTGTAGGCTAACCTCGCCAACCACACTCAAGCACCTACTGGAGAACATCCGGTAGGATCTCCAATGTCTTTACAAAAAACAAAACCTCCCAAAATTCTCCAAAAACAATGGTTTAATTTAAATACAGCGTACAAAGTGGGGAAAAACCTGGAAAATGAATAGTACATCCTGGGGCCGCCGGACGTTCCGCATGCGTTACCGGGAGATAAAGCTGGCCGATGCGGTTCATAGGGAGTCCTCGGCTGGTCTCGGCTCTCACGCCTCGGCATTATCTCTCAGCTTTGCCTTGTATTTGCCGGTCATCTCCTTTGGCAAAGGGACAAAAGCAGGGCACGGCACCTGTCCTTCCACCTCGCACATGCACTCCCGGAGATGGTACTTTCGCGGGCCAAAGTTCGCTGGGTTGGACTTGAACATTTTTGCCTGTTCCTCAGCTTGGAGCGTCTCTCTGGATGGAGGAGACAAAGGGCCATTAGCCAACATCCCTGGGCGGCCGCGCTAAACGCTGCCACACAACTAAAGCCTCTGACGGCGGCCAAAAAAGTAAAGCTACCTGTATTACAGTCTGATGAATAAAGTTTAAAACCCATAAGTCTCTTTTGGCTATACATTCCCCATCATTAGAATACAGAGTTGTGTACGCAGGGACCCTGTTCCCAGCAGCATCGGCCAACTCACCACACAAAGGCTCATTACCCAAACACACAGAGCTCTCCCCGTTGGCGCCCAACGATACACAGAAATATCTTACTCGCTCTTCCCGAGGATCTTCTTTACGTGCTTTATAATATCTGTGTTGCTTTTCTCTTCAATGTCAACAAGAACCTGTTCTCCACTATCTGCGGGGAAGAGACACGATCTAAATCAGAGCCGGCCCCCGCGGGTCCATAGCTTGGTTTGGGCGTGTCTGTCTGGGCATGGGCGTGTCTGTCTGGGCATGGGCGTGTCTCTGGCATGGGCATGGGCGTCGTCGTCTGGGCATGGGCGGTCTGTCTGGGCATGGGCGTGTCTGTCTGGGCATGGGCGTGTCTGTCTGGGCATGATCGGGGGGGGCAGCATTTCAGCTTTGGTGAATAGACTCCAATGACATCCCTACTGTGCTTCTCAAAGGGGGTCTGCAGGGCAGCCGGCTCTCTGAAGAACGGTCATTAAAAGAGCGACCTCTCCCCCGCCCCATGACGTAAAATAAAACGGTAAACAACATAAATATGGATGTATACTTCCCCCCCCGACTAGTTCTTTTACATGTGATCATTACATACTATGCAGCACACGCCACTAAATCACTGCTATGTCAGATTGTGCCAGCAGAGAAGAAGCATTCGGCCCCATTTAGTCAGTGTGTTTTCTCGCTGTATTACCCTCTACCACTTCTGCTTGGTGGCTGTTCCATTTACCTACTACCCTCTCAGTAAAAGTTCCTCCTGTTATATCGAAGCCTCTGACCGTCTAGTTTTAGAAAGATGTAGGTAAAACGCGGCTGTTGCTTTTCTTATTGCACCAGATATTCTGGACTCACCTAAGTAAAACTTCAGGAAGGGGGACGGCGTCATATTCTTGAACATCACAATCTGTAGCCATGGATTCTTGTACTGGATCTGCGGAATATTAAAAAACACAAACTTCCTGCAAAACAAACAAATATGTGTATTAATGACTTTGTCGTATTTACTAATGAATATATACGTCCTCGGCGCGTGCGCAATCATAACACACAGACGTCTTTATTCATCGCAGATACACCTGAGTCACCTGCATTCAAGCAGGGAAATCAATCATAACATACTGACAGCAAAAGGACCAATCAGGAGTCTTATATAGGATCACAGCGGGGTGGAATAGTAAGGAGTTACTTCCAGACTGTGTGATCCTGTACAGCCCCGCGGAATATGATGGCGCTATTTAAAATAATAATCTGAGATTTGGGCAGAAAACCTAAAGCTTCCCAGGTGTGGCGATCCCCACGTCGTAAATACACAGACCCCATACCTCTCCTCTGCCTATACATTCACTGGCACCATGTATGGGTGCATTTTGTGAATTAGGATTATACTTTATTTCATGACAGGTGGACTTTAAATGTTTTACACATTTAGAACCGGAAGTTACATGGTATCTTCCCCATCACACCCATGGCTCATCACTTAAGCCCCCCCGCCAGTTGTCCCCCCCCCCATGCCCTTTTGCCAGGGGTCGATCCTATAAATGTGGCTCTGTCACCTTGACCGTGGCTGGGACTCACCTGGCCCCCTCTCCCAGCGCCCCCTGCGTGTTATAATTCACCGTCATGATCTTCACGTTGTTCTTGAAGACGATGTCGCCGCTCTGTAAATACTGCAGGGTCCTGCGGATCGGGAACCGGCCTTTCATCGGCATGACGGCACCGGGTCCCGGGACAGCACAAGGAGAAGATCCGGCGCGCTGCACCACGGGAGCTGTAGTCACACTGCCATGGGGGGGCGTGGCTCAGTCGGATGGCATGCCGGGAGTTGTAGTTTTATTATACGCTTTGCATGCGCCTTCCCTCGGACGGGGCATATACCGCATCTAATGCTCAACGTGTGGCTGACTGTGGCTCTCACAATGGCAAAGCTCTGCTGGGCTTGATGGGAGTTGTATTCCACAATTGGTGTGTTAAGGAAACTGCTCTATGTGAATGATTAGTGGCATGTAAAGTATTAGTGTCTAAACCAATGATACACAAATCATACCAACATTTGATGATACAATTTAGATAAAAACTACCGTTTGAGGTCACTGAGGTGTTTTTATAGAAAAAATAAACATAACATAGCTGTAACATAATTACAAAAGGGTTTGCTGACAATCAATTAGTCTTCCATACTTAAACTTGGATCAGCAAACACAACATGCCATAGGAACACAGGAGTGATAGGAGTGATAAAGGAGTGATGGGAGTGATAAAGGGCCATTGGAATACAGGAGTGATGGGTGACCAGGGAGTGGGAGTGAGGGCCATTGGAACACAGGAGTGATGGGAGTGATAAAGGGCCATTGGACAACACCAGGATGGATGGGAGTGATAACCGGCCATTGGAACACAGGAGTGATTGGGGTTGATAAAGGGCCATTGGAACGGACATGATGGGAGTGATAAAGGATTGACACAGGATATTGGAACACAGGAGTGATGGGAGTGATAAAGGGCCATTGTACCCCTATGAAGAGATTCCATTAAAAATCATCCGTTTCCAGCTGGATTTCTGATCCTTTCCATGTTAATTTAATGATTTTCTTTAAAAAAAAACAAGGAGATTTCTTAGTGACCCCAAACATTTGAACGGTAGTGTATAAACTCGCCGGACTCCTTTTCCCGTACATCCCGAGTATCTCTCCGGGCCGGTCCCTCTTTATGGCCCGCATCCCCGTGTTCCCTGATGTCTCTTTTCTAGGAGCTCAGACTGTTTGCTGGGTATGAGCACCGCAGGGCTCTACAGCCGTGTAACATGTTTATACACCGCAGGACATGGCTGCATCGTGATGCCGGAAGACACCGGTGCTGAGATGCGATCAGCCATGAATCCTTTATATCGCACGGCAGATTTTATAGCTATTTAATCCATACAATAAATGAATTGGGTTCAGTGTGTGATAAAGGGGGTCCGTCTCGGGGTCCGGCTCACCTGCGCGCCTCTGCTTTGTACCGTGTTGGTAGTAAAGGTCCTCAGCAACTCCAATATTCAATCTTCGACTAATAGCTGGGGTCGATCTCTATGTAATTCTGCATTCACGCGGAGCGTTATCTTTCACACTCTAGCCTAGTGCTGATCTCTGGGGGAAAAAGCCCCCGTATACCGGTGCGGACCCCGCCAACCCCATAGCAACAGAAATAAAACAGCGTCGGGTAAAGTTTGTTATCAGCTTTAATAGTATAAACCTCATTCAGGTAGTAGTATTAAGCAACAACAATACAATACCACATAGAAACAGCATTTCATAAAATGCATAAGCTAATTCATGCACTGCAATACTATATATACAAAAAACAACAATGCGGGGGTCTTCGCGGCGAAGACGACGATTAGATATAAAATTCAGATCTGTTTTAAAAAAAACACAAAAAAAAAAAATTGCCATTTGCTAAAACACTTTTACAGAAACAAGGCCGGTGCAACACGGGGTTAAATGAAACGCAATGAAACATAAAGTCAGGTCGTCCATTAGCTTGTCCAGCCAAAGTAGCCAAAAACAGATTATAAAAGAAAGCAATCCCGTGGGGAAAAAAATAATGGTCGTTTTACAAAATAATACAGCTGCTTACGTTATTTTCTTTAAAAAAAAAATGGATTTTGGGTCCTACCGCTACCACTATATACAGGAGGAGGCACCGAGGTACACATCGCTAGCAGACGCCGCGGCCAAGACCCGGAACGGATCCTTAACTCTTCTTGTGAATACATTTGGTAGCAAATGATAGAAAATATGTCACATGGTTTTTAGTACAAAACAGTGCAAAAGGACAGAAATTTAATAAGGTTCTGGAAAGGAAAACGGAACGCAGCACCGCCCTCCCCCTCGGTTCATCATCCGGGTAAAAATGGCTGACGTTACGTGAAAGGGGGCATTAAGGGGGCTCTGGCCCGAGAGAAGTGAATAACAGCCCGAGAAATATATTTTCTGCATCGCAGATACGTCTGAACACGATCAACCAGAGTCTGGATAGTTGGAAATCTTGGACATTTGGCAATGCCAGTTATACTGCCCTGTTGCCATGGCGATGGGTCGCCATCACCTCCTAAACGAGCTTTTCAGCGATGATCAAACAGGCGCAGGTAACGTTGTAAGAAAATTGATGGCTTTGATTACGTTGGTGAAAGTCCCCAATATCTGCCGACCACCCCCCCCACATTCGTATGATGTCAGAAGCTGATGAAAGAGTTAATAAAGGGAACATTAATATCTTACATTTTCATCGTACTGGTTTTAGAGCCCTGCCAACTTATTAGAGAAGGAACTGCAAGCATACCAAAACGATCAGGTGCATTTGGGAATAGGGTCATACCATGCCTCCCAACTGTCCCGCTTTGAACAGGACAGTCTCGATTTTGCCAGTCTGTCCCACCGAGCTCTACCTGTGCTTTTTTGGGACTAGCAGAGCTCGGCGGGGAGTAGGATCTTTCATACTCCGGTGGAAACGTACCGGATTGGTAAATTGAACATGATTTTTGAAAATATTTTTGACATCATGAAATGTACACAATGGCTGTAACCCTTTAAGGGTCAGGGATCCAGATACATTTACACCCCAGAGAGGACAGGTTGATTTTTTTTGCACTTTAGCTATATATATATATATATATATATATATATATTATATTTCGGTGGTAACTTTATAAACTCCTCACTCTCTATTAGAAAATGCATCCCACCACGTAGTAACACATGATATCATGGAAAAAAGGCTAAAAACAATAAAAGCTGCCAGCAGGCAAGACACGGGTCAGCGCGTTCTCCCCGTCACAGCCTCCATGTTTACCTGTAAAGGTTCCTGGGACACAAGGCTTACGCTCACTACCAACACGAATTACTAAAGGGCATCAGAATGCCATCCAGTATGAGATGGGAGGTTGGCCGACGGGGGTCCGCTCAAAGGGTTAATTTAGTAAAAAGAAGGGACAAATATCTTTAGAAGCGGGAGCACAGCCGTACAGGGTTTCACGTGTAGTGATTGAGCATGGCATGTGTACAGCACTGAGTACAGACATGCTGATGGAAGGTTACGCTATAAACAAAATCATATTCAACATGGCCGTAAGGGTCAGAGGGCTAACGAGGTTAGAATGGAGTGATCACTTAGCACCAAAACTACACGTCATCTAAAGAACAATGTCCTTACCTTCCAAACCCCGGCAGCAGTTAACAGAAGATGGCATTTTATATTAAAACAGGTAAAAACCACAGACACACTCGGGCGTCATGCGCAGCAAGTCTCCCCAGGGTAAAAAAAGGAGCGCTCTTCTCTGTCTTTCCATAGGAAACACATAACATCCAACCTGGCTGCTCCTCTCTAAAGTGCCAAACACGGATTCAATTCATTTCCATGAAATTTACCATTAAAACGGGAATGAGCAACCTCACTCCACCCAGCCTCTGCCCTTCCACTCACAATGGACTACGACTCCCATGCAACTCACACGGCATGATGGGAATAGCAGTCCGCGGCAGCCAGAGCTTTATCCTGAACACAAAATACTAGTACCTGGCAGACTCACTGACCGTGAGATGACCAAAGATGACCTCAACTGCCTGGGGCTCAAATAGCGAAACCACTCGCTACCTTTAAATAATCGACTCCTGCGGCATAGGGACGCTTGTCATGATGAACAAACCTGGGGGGGGGGAACGGGTTTAAATAATATAATAAGTGCTTTATGTTCTCAAAAGCTGCACATCTTGCAATGAAATGTTTTACGCCACAAAATAATAGTTTTTAAGCATGGGAATATTCTATATTCTCACCCAAACCAGGCGGTTAATTTGTAGGCTTTTTTGGGGGGATGAATCAAAAGTTAAAAGAAACATGCCTGCAAAAAACAATTATTTGACAGTATATGCTAAATTCTTCATCTTCATTATCCAAATGATTCCACCTCAGATTGGACAGAAAGAGTGCCTTTGACATTAGAAATAAGCCCAAAAAGTATATATATGTATTATTTTCTCTACCGGGGAGGAGAATTGGTGATTGAGGTTAAGCCAAGCACCACATTACAGAGCGAGACATCTCTGGCGCGTTCCCAGTATCCTTCGTTTCATGATTGTCAGCTGCATCCAATTTTAATAAATAAGGACAACTCTGCGGAATTTGACCCAGGCTTGAGGGTGAAAAGGACATTTGAACATTAAAAACCCCATCTCCGGAAAGTGCTTCAGTTATTACGAGAGATCGGATAATGTCCTCTGAAAGGGGTTAGTGCACAGACTCCTCGCCATCTCCAACGTTAGATCGCTGCTGGGAATGTATTGGCTTTAAACGTTAAAACGGGTTTTCGTAAGCAATATCGTGACGATTCGTCGATTAACCTCCTTTCGGACAAATCTAAGAGCTTGAGTTTTACTTATTAGGGACAGAAACAAATACTATGGTACGATACCTCCTTAATGATCTACACAAAACCCTACAAAGTCAGTGCTAGGAATAAAAGTGTAGGGGCCTCGGCCCCGTCCTGTACCAGAATTCATATATATTCATATATATGATAAGGAGAGTGCTTTGCAATCCCAACAGTCCATCCAAAAATGTATCCCCTTCCGACAACGCCAGAACATATAGGGCAGCAAATATACATTTTCATTATGAAATGTCCCATGAATTCCCTCAAATTGACAATTACAGGATGTTTACCTTCTCCATTAACTGCCCGAAATTAATCTTGGTACCGGTGATACCATCTCTTCTCTTCTTCAATGTTAAGGATATTCTTTTGCTACGAAAGCTTGTTAATGTGTTCGGAGGACTCCAAACATCTAGGCTCCTACCTGGTTCTCTGGCTATGGCTGGTAATGGGGTGCTTCGGTAGGGCTAGCAAAACAATCCTTGGGCGAGGGAGAAAAGGGGAAGGTCAGCATTTATACCTGAAAGGGGTTAATGCAGGTGTTCCCCAAAAAGTTCCTGGGTTTTCTTAAACCCTGGGAAGGTAGGCGAAAAGTGATTGATCCTTGAATGAGCCGCATTTGCGGCTACACGCTGGTCCCTGTTATCTGCCCGTTGTACTCGGCTGTCTCCATCTTCAGTATGTACGGGATGATGCTGTCAATGGGAACGTTACCTATGAGGCCGGTAAAAAAGAGTTCCTCTGTGATGCTGGAGCTCATCAGTCTGAGGGCAGGGAGCCGCACCAGAATCCGGGCCAGCCTGGGGAGGGAGACATAGATATAGTTAAGGAATTACTCTTCCAAAAGCATTACAAATGGAGTTGGACTCAAAAGAGAGAACTGATTAGTCTGTTTGTGTTATATGTTTTTTATTATAGCATTTCTACCACAATGCAGTATCGGGGTCCTGCTCTGGCATGGAAAATAGACATAGCTGCATTGGTCCTAGAGAAGATGGAATTTTTAAGTAAAATGACACATTTTCTTGGGCCAAAATAGAAAAAAAGACATATGAGTCACATGAAGTCTCAGGACGTTAGAGTATCTTCTTCAGAAGAAATGGAATTTAAGTGTTAAGAGGCAGAATCCCCCCTTGCAGAACACAACACAAAGATCTATAGAGACCATTCATTTATCACATACATTAAAATACATTAAATACATTAAAATGCATTGGATGGCTGGAGTGTCCCTTTAACTTTCCAGTTAATACTTTGCATCACTTCCCCTTTCCGCTACTAGAATGGAAAGCAGCGTGTTGTATAATTACAGCATTCAGAGTTAATATGATCGGGGTATAATTTGATTAGGGCACTCGGATCAAGCCTGTTCTTTCTTTTTTTTTTTTTTTACACAGAATATTTTAGTAGCCGATCAGCCACCCAGTTGATCCGATGTACTGAACTACCTGTACGTGTCATCGGGATACGTTTTCTGCACATAGTCCTGAAGCTCCATTTGCGCCTTCTCTTGAAACTTTTCAATTTGCGGCGTACTGGAAAGGCCTGGGTGATCTGTGCGGAGAGATACATTCTGCTATCATTGTTAAATCATAATGTGGTAACAATAGGTATCGTTAATACGCTGAATGAATCAGAAATCCAGAATTGGAACTCGATCCGGGACAAGCCCCGTCTTCTGGACAATACGGACCAAGGTAACAAGGACGGTACTTATCCGGTTCCTGCAGTGGCAACTGATCCCCCGGCAGCGGTTTAGCCACACTGGTTCTAGAGAGCCATACTAAAGTAGAAATGTTACCGGAGGCCAGTTAACGGCCCCACAGAGCATTGGACTAGTCGTAACGGAGGACATTATAATGCTTATTCGCATGCATGTGAAACCAGAATATTATGGGGAACCACGAGAGCCTTCAGAGCCAATTCCCAATAGACAGACTGACAGACATTCATACACACAGAATTCTAACCTGGACTGAAGAGAACCACAGCTTTAAGATAAGCATATTCATATCCATCAATATCCAGCTTGGCCATGCTGTTACAGAACTCCTGGAGTTTCCAGATGTGCTCCATCACCTGCTTTATCCTTTCTCCAGAAAGCTTATCTGCACCAGAAATCCGTGACATGGAACAGTAGCAATGGCAAATAAATGCACAAAAACACTTTTTTCACTACTATAGCGTATACAGAAAGTGTACGTTTGGTGTAAGCATTTAATAGTTAAATAATCTTAATACATTGTAGTATTGTTTAACAATTATGACTTGTCTGGTTTGGGGGCTATTTTACTTGAGGGCATAGAGGTCACAGTTCTAGAAAATTATTTTTTATTTGAGTAATGCCTCATCACGATCTTTTCCCTGTAGAGGACTATTTGTCAGATGTTTAAGACTGAGGAATTCTAAGCAGCAAGATAAGGACATGCTGCAGACTAGGATACGCCAAATGATGAATGCATAACTACCATTGTACTTTTTTTTACTATGCAGGTATAACACCAATAAATTAATACAATTACCCATTAAAGAAACTATATCTAAAAATATTATGGGACTGATTGCCTAAATGGTAAAATATGCCGGTAAAAATTCCAACATTATCCAAAGAAGTCTCGCTTCAAGTCTCTGCTATGCCAATAAAATAACAGAAATTTCATTGTTTTACTAAAGTTTCTACCAGATTTACCTTCCTGGATGCTGTTTTGCAGATGATTGACAATAGCTGCCAAAATGGTGGAAAGGCTCATGACTTGTGAGCACTGCGCAAGACCCAGTGTAAAAAGCTCATTCCAGCACGCTCGCACAAGACTTGTGTTGCAATCCTGTCTGGAAAGATAAATGAACAGGTTATTAGAGACTGAACCTGATGCGACAGACTCTGCGTGGCTGACAATGAACGGACTGTCAAGGAGAGATCTGGGGATCCATGACGGATTTTGATTTAAAGGTATGATTATGCCCAGGATTTGTTTTTTTAGAGGTCAGTGAAACAAACCGTGTTTGGAAAGTAAAGCTCTGTGCGTGGCGGGGAGGAACAATCAGTCTGAAGCAGATCAGTACGAAGTACGCATGAGTATCGATCGGCGCTTACCCCAAGGCTTGGAAAGCTGGAATGGACCTTGCCCAATGCATGGAGAGAAAGAGCAAGCGGGATGCCGATTCGCAGATATAGTGCACGTTCAGGTATTCCGGCATCGGGCTCGGCATTGTTAGCTACGAGAAAATACAGAAAGTGCTTTAGTGTTTCTTCGCATCGCTCTTACTTTTAAAGTCAGATTTCCCAAATGACACAAATGTCCATAACGGGAGGTATCACGGTGGGAATAGTGCCAGATTATCGATTAGGCAGCCTAGGCATTTAAAGGCACTAAACACAAATAGTTAGTGTAATAGTAGATGACCGGTCCAATGATCCCATTGAAATAGTTGATTTTTAATTCACATCCATCCACAAGAGACCTGCACATAACCATCAATACCAAGCTATAATTACAAAAAAGTAATAGTAATAATTTCTAGATATTACACCCAATATCTCTTCTTCCACTCTGGGCTCCTGAAGCTTTGTATTTATCATTTATTCTTCTTTCATTGGCATCACCATCCCTTGAGCTGGTATGCGATCAGTATCTGTAATCAGCCACCGACTCTATCACTGGCCTAAAACAGTCCTGACGTTTGGTTATGTGATGGTGATTGACATCCCTTAGGCTATCAGTGATTTTTCTATATGAGTTTTTAGTCATTATATATTATATCCAACAGGGCGTGATTTTCCATACAGCATATACATAGAGTGTCACATTTTTAGGGGGTTAAATGCACAGTTTCTGACCGTTTATACCCATCCCAGTTTCCACCTATGTCATTTCTCTGATATAAATGTTGCCTAGTGGTAACTGGAATCCGAATGCAGTTTAGATATAAGTTAGACCACATATTCACCAACCTTAAAAGTGACGTGTGTGTCTGACAGCAAGGGCCCTTCCACCTCCAAAATAGGAGTAGCCTGATCCCGGCTCAGTATATGAATGTTCCCTCCGTGTCCAGGTTCCATTCCTTCTGCAACGTTCGGTCCTATAGTGCCGTCTGCTGTATTAAGTGCTTTCGCTAAAGTATCGAATGCTCTGTAATTGAAAGAACGAACATAAAAATACGATCCATGGATGAGGGAGAAAAAGGGAAGGTCAGCATTTATACCTGAATGGGGTTAATGCATGTGTTCCCCAAAAAGTTACTATTTTTTTCTTAAACCCTGGGAAGGTAGGCGAAAAGTGATTGACCCTTGAATGAGCTGCATTTCTGGCTACACGCTGGTCCCTGTTATCTGCCCAGGCAGGCTATTATTTAGGCTTTATCGGTTGATATAAATAGTTGTTGTTGGGTCGGAAGCTCTCCATATGCATTACAGACTGTACATTGTTAACAATACTTATTACTACAAGTTCTGTGGCTTCATTTAACAAACCAGATGAGAAAAGTCAATAGCACCCAATATATTTATGGGTTTACGGACTTTCCTTGGCCAGCTACTGGTAACCTGAATTCTCGTGCAATTAGCACTGTTTCTACTTTATCTCCCAATCTCCATTTATTGACAAGTACCTTTCATCAATGCCTTGGTCTCTTAAACCTCCGCTTTCTCTCTTAGACTCTTTAGACTTAACATTGTGCGCCTTTCACCAGTACACAAAACACATTCTGCCTACGATGTCTATAATAACAGAGTAGTGCAGAGATCTTTAATACATACCGAGTGATTTCATTAGAATATTGGTCCTCTGCCTGGACTTCAGAAGTATCCCCGTTGTTCAGAGACTCTGTCAGGTTAGCAAGCGACGTTACAACATTCGCCAAGGTTCCAAGTCCCCCCTGGCTTGTTTCTGCCTGCAGGAATATATCACATATGACTTATGAATGATGAAATGCTGAATGTTAGAGTCACCACATCCATCTCCCTTACGCACGAAGGCATTTCCCAGAATTATATATAATGGTTAGACGTTAAGCTTTTAGTAGCGCATGGTTTCACTATGTGAACATTGTTAATAAACCCCAAAGTAAATCAAATGACCTTTGATTCGGCAGACAGAAGAACAGTACTATCTTCTCGGAGTATAGGCTGCTGAATATTCACCAACATTCCAGGGTCTAAAAGTCCAGACTGCCTGATGAAGGCAAAAAAAAAGATACACATATTAGTAATGACTGCATCACAACATGACATCAGCCGTAAATAAAACTTTGATGTAAGTTTTGAGAGCCTTTACAGCCGCGTGTCGCCTTTCCTAGCCAGACCATGGACACTAAGAGCAGTATTTTGTTCTATTTTTGTAACAATACACAGCTTGCGTGTGCTTCAGGTCATTTGTGGCATAAATATTTATATGATTAAGTTGCACATTGCATCACGTGTGACACAATTAGTGCCGTGTTCCAATCCCCAAGAGGATCCTGGGCAGATGAAACTCAAGCTACCATTGGAGGCCTTTTTGTGACAATTATTATATACAGTACATATTCCTTACAGTCCCAGCAAGTGGGAGCATCCCGTTAAACGACTGTTCTAAAAGCATGTCTTGCAATATTATTATTATTATCTTTTATTTATATAGCGCCAATAATTTACGCAGCGCTTAATACAATACATATATTCAAGGGACTAAGACAAACCGATACATTAGGTGGAGAGAGCCCGGCTCGCAAGCTTACAATCTACATAACTGACCTCCCTCCATCTTTGTCAGAGACGAATGTCGGTGTTGCTATAAGTGGACTCCTCAGGTCTTTTCGGATGTAAATCTTCTCCGTGGACGCTGCACAGTTTGATGGCTTCTCTCGTTGGATGTCAAATGGCTTCCGTTCACTCTGAACCGCTGAAACCGACAAAAATGACACCTTAAAACACATTTAAATAGCATAAAACTACATTTATGCCAATAAATGTCTGCGGTTTGCGTTTGCTTTGATGTGCAGTTATAATATGGAGGGTTGCAATAGCAACTTTATTACGCAATACTAAAATTAAATCTTAAAGTCTGCTCATGGGTAGATGATAGCTAACTAATATAAGACAGTTAATTAATAAATGAAACAGAGCAAGGGATCCTAGCAAACCGCGCCTGAGTACAAGTTAAATGTCCGAAGGAGGACTCTTTTTGTTTCGTTGTCTACTAAGAGATATTTTTTTGAATTAAAGTATGGGTGTATCATGAACCTCCGAGACAAGGAATATAAAAATAAATTAAAAAGTTGTATTGTATTTATGGAAATATCTAACATGATGTTGTTTTAGGCAGGGATTCACCAGTCCTTTAGTGACATAACCCAGACAGTGTAGGATTTCTACAACTAATTCCTATTCAAATTGTTTAAATTCTTACAAGAACTCCTCATAGGGATGATAATCACACAGGTTCTTCCCCATCATATAAATATTAGGAGGTTTTTAACATGTATATATTGTTTGTTTTAATCTATCAGCACTTCTAGTTTAATTGGTGTAGAAAAATATGGTTTTGGGAACCCATTTTAAAGCTTTATAAAAAAGACTTGATAGTAAAAAAAATAGACTCTGAAGAGGAACATCTGTGATACCAGGAGCTGGAAAAGCCAACTAGATATGGGAACCGTGAAGAAGTCTTCTGTATCGTTTTGGTAGAGGACATCACTAATAGGGACTTCTCCCAATACCAATTTATTGGCGTACCTGGGTGACCTATACTGTGAACAGCTAGAATGATCATACTGTCCCTTTACAAACAGAATTTACATGATTCCTATGACTTCACCATCTCCTGTTTTAACTATAGAATGTGTTTTGCAGCTTATGAGCCACTTTCGTAGCTCAGTATATACCACGCGCTACTGCTTGGGGTTGGATAGATAAAATAAAATTAGTCAAAATTAACATTTGCATTCAGTACATTAAAAACCAAATCAGCACAGCTCCAGCCGTGCAAGGAAACAGCCCAAACTCACACTCCATTTTCATTCCCATCTCCAAACATTTCTTAAGCCGGCAGAATTGGCAGCGATTGCGGTGATGTTTGTTGACGACACAGTCCTGGCTGCTGCGGCAGCTGTACGTCAGGTTCTTCCTAACGCTTCTTTTAAAGAAGCCTTTGCATCCCTCGCAGCTAACAGCCCCATAGTGGCGACCTCGGAAAGAAAAACAGCACAACGTGTATTTAAAAAATAGACCGACTGAATCTAACGTATCATTGCCAAGTATAAAGCTGCGCAGATCCACCTATACTAGTGGGAACAGAAATATCAAAGCAGTGAATGCACAGCCTGGAGACCCTCGGGACCCACTGGTGGAACCTGAGAAGCACTCTCACCCTCGTATAAAACCTGTCCAATACGGGGCAATAAATCCCATCTATTGACCACACTGTGTGAAGCATGGACCAGACATTACATCACATGGGCCTGGTTTACATATACTACTGATCAATGACACATTCTTTACTTTGCTTTTAACGCAAAACTCAAGCTGAGAAAGCCCATTTTGTTTTTTTTATGGACACAGAGGTTAATGGGGGGCTAAATATTGGCAGCTGTTTAAAAATAAATGTAGGGGCGTATAAGGCCCAGGTCAACACAAAAGCTGTGTATGTAGGACTAGTAAATACATAATAATAATAATAATAGACTGTAAGCTTGCGAGCCGGGCTAATGTATCGGTTTGTCTGTCAATTCTCGTCTTGTCAGACCCCTTGAATGTATTTATTGTATTAAGCGCTGCGTAGGTTGTTGGCGTTACATAAATAAAAGATAATAAATAAATACATAATGCTAGATCTAGTAAAAAAAATTAATTATTAATAATAATAATAATACTACAACTGGTGCAAATCTGGGGTAAAGCGCTACATTTGTGTCACCGGCATAAGCATTCCTTTTGTGTCCATGGTACATAGTCCACTTTTTTCCACGTGGCCCCAGAATTACTGCACTTTATTATTATTGCCTATATAAATGTGGCCCAGCGTCAAATTGCATCCAAACATTGAAAGCTTTGTGAGTAATACCCACCGGAGGCTTTATCTCCACAAACCACGCAGTATTCTACAATCTGCGGACGCTGCGCTTCTGCCTTTCCCAAGAGTCTCTCCACCGAAGCTGCATCTGTTACGATCTGACACGAAACATGATTAGAAAGTGCAGTCATTAATTACCCCGCTGCCCATGAATTGCCATCTCCATTGTTATCTTACACGCCGTTGCACATTTTACTGCAGTGTCATACAATTTGAAAATGTCAACACAGTTTTACATACAGTGATTTTTAAAGGGCAGGGACCGCTAACAACTGAAACGGCTGTAAGAAGGAGGTGACGTCAATGATTAAGAAAAGGGATGCACCGATACCATTTTTTGGAGACCGAGTACCGATACTTTTTGTCAAGTACTCATCGATACCAACTTTTTTTTAATGCCCATATAATATTTTTTTTTTATTATGCCTATATACACTGGCCACATGTTACTATGTTACATGTGACTATGCCCATATATACATTACATGCCACTGCACACATTTTAAAGAGCCACTACTGGACATTTCTACCCCTATGCGCCACTCTGCCTCCCTGATATGCCTTATACCCTCCTATATGCCACTCTGCCCCATGATATGCCTTTTAACCCCATGTATGCCACTTATTTATTGGCTAGTATGACTAGTATGCTGTAAAAAAAATTTCCAACCTACATAATAAGTAGCGCAGTCACATGGCCCATTCCAGTTGGCCGTCCTACATATTTAATGGCTTTTCAGAGGCTGCGGTTGTGATTTAAGAACAAAAAGCAACAGTGAGGTCCTGGAAAGTGGTCTGAATAATCCCCGAGATGCCAAGACCTCTCCGGTTTATATGTATGAAGTCTTTGTTGCACTTTTAAGTAGTTATCAATGCCGTAATTCCCCATGTATGGGGCTTTAGATGTACATGAGTCTGCTTACAGATGTTCTTTAATAGTGAAACACCACATACTTGTATTCTCCCAGGCACAATGTTTTCTGTCGTGAAGATAAGTTGCTTTGGACTGGGAGACTCCGGTGTCGCCAAGATCACCTTGCTGGCTCCAGATCCATCTGGACTGGTCAAGATAAACTGTTGCTTGGAGGACACGGAGGACTCTACAGCCGTTACAATCTGTATCTTCTGACCTGTCTGCTGATCGGTCACAATCTACAAGAGACAATAGAGGCCAATGACTGCAACACGTATGCAACAAAGACATAGCCTTTTCACGCCAGGGCAAGACTTGGAAATGGGTTGGAACCTAAATGGCCACCATCCCTGACTATACACTTGGCTATAAATGTCTCTGTAGGCAGCCAATATTTGCATTAAGTGAAACACCATTGAAAGCAATGCCCTGTTTGAGATCTCTTACTTGAATACGCTGGGGAGATGACACCGCAGAGTCTGTGGAGATTATCTGGATACGTTGTGAGGAGCTGGTCATCACTGAAGTTTCCTGAACCTGGTGATAAATAAGAGCAGCTTGCCATTAGAAAGTGCAACTTCCATGAGAATGCTCTAGCGGACAGCACCGGCGTACGGCACGATAACCGAGCGGACTCCGTAAACAACAGAATTACAGAATACGAGCAAGAACCTTGAACCCCCCAGTTAAGTGCCATGCAGGAGATCCGTTCGGCCGAATACATCCCGCTGCACGCGATACACTCACCTCCTGTTAGCTCCAGCGGTGGCTCGGGATACCTGTCCAGACACTGATAGGCTGCTTTAAGGAGGAGGGTGGCAGCTGCAGAGACAGGGCTGCATCTTCTGCATGCCTCATTTTTTTTTAATGTAAGGATGTATATAAAAGTACTCACAGCGTACTACATAGTCGGGTGTCGGGGACATTAAACGGTCCCTTTCACGGTTCCAGAAACCATTAGAAGTTTGGGCTTAATTAACCACCCAATGCGCTACTTGTAGCAAACTTCCCGTCTGTTGCGAAATCTAGATTTCAATGTTTTATTGAAGCGAAATTCATTTTTAAAATGCGGGGCGTCAGACTGAGAAGCGAAAATCTACATAACGAGGGCCGCATTTCAAATGCCCTTCTTCAGTCTCATTCCATTAATAAAACCTAAAGGGTATTCATTCATCCGCCTGGAGGTTACGTGCTAATTAAAGGCGAGAAAGCTTCGCGGACTCTCTGAGCCGTAAGAGCGGCCTCTTTATTTACAGATCCGAGTGAATTCTACAGACAGAAGAACGGGGCACAGAAAATAAAAAAAAACAGGATATTATAAAAAATAATAATTACAGATATTTGTTTGTTTTAAAGAAGAACTGCCACAAAAATTCAAGAAAATGAACACTGCATAAAAATGGCAAATAATAAATCAGCAGTCTTCAAGCCTTTTTTTATCGCGTTACTGCTCTTTTGGGTAAATTGATTGTATAATTGTACCCCTATTCTTTCCTGGGTCTGGGAAACCCATAGAGTCACTTGGCTTCACCCCTTTAAACCTTAATAAATCCTATAATAAATCCTTGGTCATAAATTAGATTCAAGAGCCATGTGCCCATGCTTGTTTAAATTCCCTCTACCACTTCTGCTGGGAAGCCATTCCATCAAATTACTACTTTAGTAAGTACCTTATACACTTAAAAAAGAAAACATGCCCTTTCGTTTACAGATTACTTACTCATAGGTAGTTTTCTGCTATTTTTGCTTAATACCATTATAATTACAACTGGCCGCAGGCATCTTATGGAGACTCCATATGGGGTCACCCAGGGTAAGCCTTACAACCAGTCATCCCCATGGCAAGTTTTGATTGGTCCGTTGTAATGTCACGGTTTCGAGGACCCATTCACTATTCTCCTTCGCTACCATGATTGGTTCCCTAGCTCCGCCCACTTTACGTCACTAAATAAATAAATAGAGCGCGCGACACTGAAAAGAAAAGGTGGGGGTTAAACATGGCCGCTGCTGGCAGTGAGCCAAGGCTGCGAAATCGCGGCCGGGTCCCGTCTTCTCTAAAGGAGACGGCGCACCGCTGCCCCGAAGCCTCGATGGCGGCTCTGGGTGACGTAGCGCTCGGTTTTCAGCGCAGCAGGAAGCATGTAATTGGCATACGGAGATTGGCTCGCTATTGCTCTGCCCGCGCGGACTCCGGGCCCCTGATTGGATTCATGAAGGACACAATCTGCTATTGGCTGTTAGTCTACCAACAAGTGATTGGATACACAAGGGTCAATCATAATGACGTTCCCCGAGGAACCCGGGGATCCATCCTTCTTCCGCGCACCGTACCAGGCCCAGTGTATAGCAACTGTTACTGGGCCAGTGGTCACTACTGCAGAGAGGGGAAATTGAGGCCTAACGACGGGGCTTCTCATCCGCGGCCTGGCCGTGGGGCTTTCTTTACCTACCTCGCTACGGAGGAGGTCCGTCTTACAGCCTCATCCCCCTCCGCTCCCGACTGGTCCTGGGCTCCACTCCGGAGTTTTCCTCCGTTCTTCAAATCGTGATTTTTACGATTGTTTTGTTTGTTTTTGCGTTTTTTTCCTCCTTCGGTGAGAGGTCAGAGGTCGTGACCCCGAGCTCCGCCGCCTTCTTTTTTCCTCCTGTGTTTCAGTTTCCTCTTCCCTCTCGAAGGGTTCGCGGGCGGGGTAAGCGGGACGTCACCAAGGTAGAGCCGGGGATTGGACGAGACAGAGAGGGCGAGTGGAGAACGTCTAGTCCCGCCCACCGGAACACTGAGCCGTGCATAGAAGCAGCTGCTAGGAGACAGCGTTCACCTGTAACCCCTTCAGCTGCTTCTTGCAGCAAATAGAAGGCGAAATGGGACAATGCTGCCCACTCAAGGGGGTCTCATAGCTAACCCTGGTGGGCTTCTTCTGCCCTGTATGATGTATATTAAAATCAGATTCTTTCACTCTCCTTCCTATTTAATTATGCATTTTACAGGGCCAGCCCTGTTGTAGTGGCAGTGGCCCTTCATAACGAAGTGTTACAAGCACAACTCTTGTGGCGGCTATATATATATATATATATCTGTGTATAAAGAGAGATACCTCCCTTATTGGGCCATCGTAGAAAAAAAGCTGTAGCGTTCGGGATCAGATCTCTTGTTCAGACGAAAAAAGTATTAGTGATTAAAGAAAATTGGATCGTTTTAGTGAATATAATCCTTTACACGCTGTACTCAATAAACAGGATGTGTATACCTACGGATATAGTGTATTATGATTTTAATGTATGTGTTAACTGCCCCAATTAAATGGTACAGCACCGTGTAATTTGTTGGCTTAATAAATGAAATATAATAATATAGAATAAATGTAGCTATGTATAACGGCGCATGTGTATGAACCTGCTATACATCTGATGATATTTTTAATAACTTTGCATTTTTTTTCTTACCTGTCTGTTTTGGACAAATTACCAAAGAATAGGTGGAGTTGTGCTTTGGCCGTTGAAGCGAGTCCAAAATATGTCTGGAGTACCTGGGATTGTGCGCTGCGCGGGTAGTCGTTGGTTCAAGCAGAAGAGTAGGGTAATTAGCAGATTTTTGCGTGGGGGTCCCCAGTTCTGTGATTCTTCCGCGTGATGGCCCGTAGTAATTCCTGGGTTCTCTGCTCTCGCGCGTCACCTGTCCCAGCCTGACTCTGGACTTCACGGGCGATATAGCCAATGGTGATGCCAGATGCCCCAGTATGCAAACCACTTTGACTACAAGACTAAGATCCAGATCCCCCGCAGCGCTGCAGGGGACCTTGATACTCCTCTCTGACAGCTGGTGGACGTCTGTGCGGGATGCGCGCAGACACCTTCTGCTGCTGCCGGGCTTCTACATGGCAGCAGGGACAGCCTCTCTTCTGTTCCTCCAGCCGGTAGAGGGTGTGCGCGGAGGCTCTTCCCTTTTAATGGAGCTGATTTTGGAGAGAAGTGGGCAAAAAAACGAGAAGCAGCGGAAAAGAAGATGGGGACATGGAAGCGGCGAAGGTAGAGAGCGTGAGCAAACGAAAATTTGGAGCTCTATGCTTCATCTTAGTTTGTTTCCTTGGGGTCCCTCCTCGTTTTCCGACATTCGTACGAAGTGACGAAATTACCAATTTTTGTTATAATTCGTATGAATTCACGTGTACACGTAAACTTCATTGCTGCATAAAACACTCTGATTCCTGTTTGCTGCAGCAGCGTGTAGATGGCAGTGATACCAAAACATTTTACAAATAGCATTACTAAGTACCAGAGTACCTTTTTTTATTTCCATCAGTGAAATGTGCCTCTGATAAATGACAAAAGTCTTGAGGAAGACCCCCCCCCCCTCCCGTGCTGCATCATGCTATGGGTAGAATGGGTCTTATCTGCCTGCAAACTTTTTCCACCCTAAAAACTTTCATAGAAATGAATGCTGTAATTCAGTACTCGAGCCCCCAAAGCGCAGAGCCCCTGAAAGCTGGAGTCAGGACCAGGTACTGCGAATCAGCTCCGAATCCTTAAAACGCTTCATCTCTGATCATCTCGGTTCCTGGGTATCTTTTTTTAAAATGTATTTAAACAGTTGGTTTTAAAATTCCAAAATGATTCCAATGCCAAATTTTTGTTTAAAACGACAAGACATTTATTTATAAACATAATAATTATTACAGGTCTTTTAGGACTCCAAAGTGATGAGGCAGATTTCTTCCATAGAAGCTGGAAACAGCCAAAGTTAATGTTTTGTTTTAAGGCTTATTCTGTCTTTGTGTATTTTTTTTGCAAGTTCCTGATAAAAGACAATTTTCAAATACAAATTAATGTAGATTTACAAAGAAATGAATCATTAAACACTATTTTTTTTAAGCAAATCCTCTGTGGACCAAATTGAAGGCTACGGCGAGTCTGTTTTATGTCTGAAGAAAGTAAAGCAGATGATTTGATGGTTGGAAGCTCGTCTCTTCTGTGTCCATGGGTCCTTGCGATGGCGGCAAGCAGCACCAAACATCAATATTGCAGGAGGAAGACTTGGGCAAGACTCATAGAATGTGACCTTGCCCAGATACAGGTCCGCAGACGGGAGGTGGCATCCAAGGACACCTCTACGAGCCCCGGTCCACACGGAAGACCCACATTTTCTTCTGTATCATTTAATTTATTAACGTAGAACATACACCTCTCCCCTCCAATCTATACCTTTTTTTGTATAGTATGTGGCTGTCCTTGGGGGAATTACGCGACATCTTGCCTTGTTTATGAAATATTTAATAAGGACATTCCTTATTGTAAACATAGCGTGTTTCTCTTTTAATGCACTTGTGTACGTTCCTGTAGCCCATCACCCCAAAAAATAAATAAATAAAAGGGGGCAAAACAGAGAAAATGCCCTTAATTTCTAAAACACGGTAGGCCAGTAGACTTAGTCTTTAAATGAACAGAGTAATCGATCCCAAACATAAGTACGACCCTTCGTCTTGGGTATATTGGGGATTTTATCCACCAGGATTACCCCTCCATAAGTAACGAGTAACTGGGGTGCTGCAACTTCTTCGTTGATGAGCTGGAGCTTTGGCTATTTAGTTATTGTATTTAATAAAAAATCCATAGATGTACATTGAGGAAGAGAATTCAGTCTGTTTCATGAGCTGGAGAATTTGAAGCACGGGTTCCTGGAGACGTGGCTTTGTGTCTTTACATTCAGAGATCAGAAAATAACATTCGAATACGATTCATGAGTTCTGTAGGCCCCTGGAGGTCCATAATCATTCAATGCTATAAGACCGTCGCAGCCTTTATGGCTTCAACCCACCTGCAAAACACAAGAAAACATTTAGATTGGACACATCTCAGTCGGGCGATAAGAAGAAAGAAGTACAGAGTTTTTGAACTGCAGAACACGAAGAAAGGTTGGCTCTTCCTACTACTTTAAGTAAAAATGTAAACCGGCTGGCTCTTGCCCACATTGGTTAGAAATGTCTGCTCAAAACTTTACTTTTTCGTAAATAGCGTTACTGGAACTACAACGGAGTACCTGTACCGATAATATCCAGCCATCTCGTTCAACGTGATCGATAATATATAATAAAACACTATGTATGAATTACAATGATTTAAACGATGGAGAAATAAAATTTATGTTCAGACGGGGTGATGAAACATTAAATCATAATGAATTTGGTAAACAAACAAAAATAATATTATGGCGTGGATCTTAAATGTTTTTGGGGTGCCATAAGACATTTTAACTCCATGCCCATGGTCCTTCTAAGCCCCACCTAAGTCTCTTGTCTCTTTTAATTGAATAATCACGGGGCTGCCTCCAATTTGAAAGGTCCGTCTGTGTCAGGTTAGAAGATCCTGAAAGCCAGCTGCGTGCCGGACCAGGAATAGGGAGCACCGGGCACTCCGTAAAGCTTTGATTCCTTCGGTTAGGAACTAAGTTGAGAATGCTTGTTAAATAGGAAAGCAAGAGTAGAACGCAAGCGAATTCTGGAGTGGAGCGTAGGGAGAGGCCTGTACCTGATGGCTGAATTGGTGTCTGAAGCTTTGAAGCTATAAAACAAGGTTTGCTTGTGGTGAAGCTGGAACACTGTGCCTAATTTAGGATTCTCGTCCCAGTTGTCAGGCACAATACGGAAACCTAACAGAGGTAAACTTTCTGTGGCAACTTTGTCCTGGAAAAGGATGAAAAGACAACAGTTTGAGCAACGAGGACGCCTTTCAAAGATCATTTGTGTTCAGCGGCACTTTCTGGATGAGAAAGGCTTAGGAGACTTTGTGAGACGGACGGGTCAGTCGCTTAACTAGAACCGGCTTCAACCCGGACTCAATGTGGCACCAAATTCATCGGCTAAGTGAAAGACCGATACGTTGTACCGGACAGGCGCCAGCGTTGGTGGGTCTCTAGTCCTTCTGCTCTGAAGGTCTCCGTAGGGTTTACCGCTGATCTCGGCAGCGTCAGGTGCTCTAAAACCCCGCTTCGCCCCGGCCAAGAAAGTTGAAGCTGATTTCAGTTAAGCGATTTCTTAACTGCAGTAACTTGGGGGTCGGTGAACAATTAAGTCAGCAAAATAAATGTGTTGCACCCGTCAAGCTCTGAGACCATGGGCGACCGGATTAAAACACAAATACGAATGCGATGCCATCGGACAGAAAAACAAAACAGTGGAAAAGTGTAATGTAACACAAATGACACAAAAAAAACCACTGATAAACATGGCTGGTCATGTAAACATTTAAAAAAATAAATATCAGTTTAAAGTGACGTGTGATTACAGAGAAGCTGTGCTAAAACAGTCTGTGTTGCCGTGGAAACTCCTCGCATTTAAAACGATAAATGCCCCCCAAAAAAGACTTATGGAAGATCTGGTCCTTTACTGGACATCCAAAATTACATTAGTTACATACTTACTAATAAAGTTAAAAACCTGTCCCATTTTTGCCAAATCCCAGAAGCAATTCTTTAATATATGTTAAAAAAAAAACAACTTTATTCCTATTTCTGTCGGGAACACGTAACTGTCATGTGACACTAAAGCAGACACCGATAGGTTGCTCACCTCGCATGCCGTGTAGGTATACAGTACTTTGCCTTTAATGACAAACCAACGTTTTTTCCAGTACTTTTTGCCTTTCTTGCAGCGATGCAAATAGCCGCTAATTGTAGCGTTTTCTCCGGACGATGCTGCCTGGTGAGAAACACGAACAACGCGTCAGATACTTAAACCTTCCTCAGAGCGATTCGGCTGAAATGAGCGATATTATCAATATGTAGGGGGCCGAATGCCACAATCGCCATTTTTGAGGACACAGTAGGTTCTGAGACATCTACGAGATGGGCCGATGCGACGAAGGACCGGGGGGCATTTATAGCAACAAATAACATATTCATTAAAACTCATTTTTATTGAGTGCAGTAAGTGGGGGTTACCTCTGACCATCTTCCCCTCCATCGCTAATGTTTTCCTGGGGGGCTGTGGCCCCTCTACTTGTCCAACCATTATTGTGGACCCAGACTAAAGACTACAATAAGCCGTACCCCTTTTGCCATCTCTGGGGATTAAAGCACCCAGTGCGACTCGTGCCAATGTGAAGATGTGGATATATTTCTGGTGTTTCGGTGCCGTTGGCATGGTGCCATACCCAACGCGTATACCAAACACAGCTGGCGCTCATCTTTTAATACAAACAGGGCTTGGCGGCTATGATTAGAGCAAAGGGAGCGGATTCTCTGTGTCTCACTGGCTCTTCTGACCTTGCTTAGGTAAAGAAATTCTAAAAATATATAATAATACAGATGTCAGACGTGTGCGATGCACCTTTGCCAGGCAGCGGATCTTGGCCTACTTCCGATGCTAAGCGTGCCGGCTGTGCCTCCTCTGTTGGGTTATTAATGGCATATACCTCGGTACCTGACAGCACAATCCAAGTCTAGCCTCACGGTATCTGCCTGTCCTTTTGAACCTGGAAATCTGTTCTGAAATAGATCATATGTTTCCCCGAAAAACGCAAAGGCGTGTAATTGCAAACATTTCCCCCGGGGAGTAATTAAGCGAACAGAGCCCTCGAGAGGAGCGTTCGGAATATGCTAATTCAAAGATTCCAGCTTGTCAGGTGTGTAATTTGTGTAACTGCAAATAAAGTGTCACATTAGCACATTTAAGTATTAGCTCGATGCCCCCTTGTGAGTGGAATAATAGGAACTGACCTCGTGTAAAATCTAAATTGGATTTTATTTTTTTTTTAGGGGCGAGCTTTATCTCTGCTCTGTTTATTTTATTACTAGAAGGTTAAATGGATTTCATGTTCACTCCGCCGGCTGGTACAATCATATCGTTATCAGCGGGTGGACGTTAGAACGGTGTAAGGGCATAAGTAGGTCCAACTTTCCGGCAGCCACCTTGTCAGGTAAGCACAGCACGAAAAATATACAAAGAATTTACAAAAAATATATACGAAGCGTAAAAGGCATACACATTCAGGTTCCTGGGTTGCTCCTACAATAATAATGACTAATAAATACACAAGACAATGCAAGATTTCAGCGCATGCCCAGCTAATACCATTTAAAGCACTTATCTAAGCCATAAATATTCTGGATTCTGTCACATTATATGGTTATATATTGCTTGGCCCACCACTATGTCCATGTACCCCAAGTTTGGCGAGTCCTGTCTCATTTCTCATTTGACAAGGAATTTTCCATATGAAGGAAGAGCAGGCAGTTGAATATCGCCATTGCTGCCAACGTTGCCTCCTTGGTGTGGAATGAGGGGACCGCCGGCAGCTCCAGATAAAATGGGACATCTCGTGGACAGAACAGCCTTCAAAGGGGAGAGCTCTGGGTGGTCTACTTTGAGGCGTTCCCAGGTATGGACATGATGAGGCTTTCTATATATAGTGAATACAGTATATCCACCCAAATTCTAGCTACCCGTTAGGGACCACAGCAATGGCAGGTCTACTGCTGAAGCTTGAGCAGACTCAGTTTGCTTGCTTAGAAAGCCTAGTTAATTAGCACCAACACTGGTGTGTCCCCCAACGTCATCTGTGGGACTGCCAGCGGGACCTCTACCGACATCTTTGGGGGCTCTGGTAGCCAGAGACAGACAGCCCCCAGGTACGGTTATATATTGACGAATGTCAGAAGTAGACCTCATGGCCTCATCAGAAGAAGGTTAATATCTCCATTACGAGACGCTTTTTATTTGTAGCGCGTCTGATTCTCATCAGAGACCAAAGGAATTGTCATACATTTTTTTTAATAGTTATCCTTGCCTGTTTTCAGACAGCGTTGGCCCTACCTCCATCAGAGCTGACGGGATTTTCTTATGTTTCCTGAAGGTAGACGGGGAAATGTGAAACATGGATGATAGCGTGCTTGCCGTAGACCTTTGCGGAGGCGGGGAGGAATTAGTGTTCGCAGCTGCCAGTTCTAGGAAAGAATGAAACATCAGAAATAGAAATCCTAAGCTTCATCAGCACAAAAAAATCAATCAATGTGTAGATTTTTTTCCTAGTTTGAACGGTTCCGATATGATATATTAACCACTGGGGCTGCACAGGGAAACTCAGAGCACCGAGAGTCCTCTTCTTCATAGAAAGTAGATAAAGAAATCCAGGGTTGGAAATTCAGTTTAAAAACAATGTTTTTTGGTTTGCTTCACAATGTATTTATCGTACTCTAAAGGTAAAAGTTTAATTTCTATAACCGTAAAATGCTTTTTAAAGAAGTGAGTGTATACGATCGAACAATACTCACTTTTATATAAAATATATTATAGATAATATAATTGTTTTGTTATTTGTTCTTCTCCTCTGGACTTAAAGACCTTGAAAGTGACCTTGAAAGTGACCTCGCTGATTTAATGCATCGTAAGGGCCTGCTCAGCCCTTCTTACGGGAGAAGCTCACTCGGTGACCTCAAAAAGTTGAAATATTTTCTAGTTTTGGTGAACTAATGGGCTGTTGGCGAGAATATTGGGTACGCTCTGCCATAAAGAAACATGCTGGGGATAAAAAATGAGCATGCGATGATCCCCAAATATTGGGGACGGGAAGCCCTCGTGGTGGGTAGACGCGTTACCTCTTTTTCTCAGCTCTGCATAGCAGCCATTGCAGACTTTGGACGGTCTGTCTCGGAGGTACTTTAATGGATATTTGTTTCTGGAACAACTGCGGCAAACGGTCTGTCGGGAGAGAGAGAGGGTTTCACGGAGTCAGAACAAGAGTTGGTTTTGTAATTCGCATCTATACTCCGGGAAAACGGAATTCGGTGAGGAACAACCATCAAGGAACAACCATCAAGGAACAACCGTCAAGGACTGTCACGTTTCCAGTGATACTCATATATTCATTTTTTAAATAAAAATAAGGTTTAATACATTTATTGGCTGTGAAACCCACCCATAGGGCTGTTTTTCTTATTTTCTTTCTAGTGTTTATTACAAGTTATGTAGAAGTAAAATAATATGTTCTGTTGGTATCAGTTCCATTCTCTCGTCCACCTGCCATAAAGTTTAATATTCTTTGATACTTGCGTGTAGCCCTCAATAGGAGGGAAAAAAACAGAGCTATGGCATAGGATGGCGCTATATAAATTGAACTAAAAATCACTGGAATACGTCCAGTACATTTGATGTTTAAAGCTTACGTTACGGTAAAATCCAAAATTGGTTTTCTAGTGAGGTTTTCACTTTAAATAATCGGAAATTCTATGTATTAAATAGCGGAAAGAATAATATATTGTCTGATTCTCTATGAGACTTCCTTTACACATCCAGATTAATGTTGCGGCCTCTCTCTTTTTACCTTGCCGCACGCATGGCAGTGGTGACGTCTCAGGGTTAAAGTGAAGTCGCTGCCGCAGTTCATACACATCATGACGTGAGACATGTGCACCACGCTGGGGGGTCTCTCGCCGAGGCACATGCCTAGCCTTTCCCTGAGCTGAGAGAGACAAAAATCATAATTTAATAATATTATTTTGCCAGTAAATGACAGATTATCACAACACCAACCGAGGCTGGGACGCCCGCAATGACCTCGGTCCATATAACCAAAAATATGGACTCTGAACCTAATTCACATGGCAATACCTCCTACTGGTTTGTAGATTTAAAGCATGTAAGATGTGGCATAGTTTTTTAACCCCTTTAAGCCTGTGTATGGGTCGAGGACCAGTATAGGAGCGCATTGAACTGGTGAAATTCCAGTCATTGCCACACGATGGCGCTATTGCACAAAACGTATTTTCCTATTGCAGCTGATGTTTTATGTGTTTTACCTGCAGATATAAACATATTAAATAAAAATATGCAAACATCACTTCTTAAAAATATTCCAGATTTGTAAAAAATGTAAAGTGTTAACTACCGAAATGTATAAATACCAATGCATAAGCAATATATTGCAAAGACAGCCTATGATTTAACATATACAAATTCCTTATAACATTTTTTTTTTAGGGGATTAGCTTGAATATATTTACATATATCTCAAAGCCAGCAAAGAAATTCTCATTTGTTTTCCGCCGAAGAACCGTTCTGTGCATTGCCGGGAGAGGATGGATTAAACTTACATTATGTCATCAAATCTGTTTTATAAATTCTGTGTTCTATTTTATTTCTTTCTTTTTTTTTTTTACTGGTAATGCAGCTAACGCCATCATTCACTGTCAGACGTAAACCACTAACAGGAGGAAAATTCTCAGAAAGAATGAGGTCATTAAAAAGAAAAGTGTGTTCAAATTTCAATGCATTCAATTTTATAACATGATTTTAATCTGCAAGAAAGAAAGAAAAAAAAGAACCTAACAGACTAACAATTACATTGTTATCCATTTACTACCCTGTTTTGGGGGCGCAGCTTACACGTGAGTAATATAATGTACGAACAGCGGGGAATAAAGAAAGGGCCCGCAGTGTGTTATTGCCTGATAATTTCGGCACTTTAATGGATATTGACCACAGGGAATGTGCACAAATGTCTCACGCCATAATAACATGCATGTTGTTTAATATAATTTCTTTGTCCTCCTCCCGTGTAAAAGCCCCTGTGTCTGTCAATGGTAAGAGGAGAACAGAACCCCCCCCCCAAGCCTAGGATTTACCTTTGTTCTTTGCTGAATTGTACCACTTTCAAGGCAAATTATTTTTATGGGAAGGGTTGGAACATAAGAGCCTCTAGTTTCACCCAGTCTGACCGTTTTCTTATGTATCAAAAAGTCTTATTGAGTTTTGTGGGGCAAATGATGATCGTGGTCACTATTTGTAAGCGTGGGATAACTCTCGTATTATATATATATATATATTACTGAGATACATCATCTAACAAAAAAAAGTATTACTTATTCTTTAGAACTACTAGCACTCCACTACTCGCTTTCTTAACCCCTTCATGACAAAGTCCGTACATGTACGGACTCACAATGCATTGTTTTTAATGGGTTTAAGGACAACTCATTGTCCTTAAGGGGTTAAAAAACTGAGCACCATGCATTAAAAACAATAAAACCATTATTACTCAAATCCTTTTATCTCAGGTTGTAACGCTGGCGTTAGGAGCTATAAGGTTAGTTGGGGACCCCCGTAAGGTACGCGGGTTGGGAGTCCATGTTTACAGGAGACTCATGTGCCATTGCATAGGAGACATATTCCAAACCCAGACCGTTATAAAGAGCTTAAACGAGGCAGCAGGAGACTTCTCCACCGCAAACGGAGCACATAACGAAAACTTCTCTGACAATGGCACATTCTTTATTTTTTGGGCGCATCTATGCAGTTGCTCAGCTGGTTATCTGCCAAGTCTTATAGCTGCAGGCTCCCGTTCTAACACTTCCAGGACAGTTTTGTGCCGTTAGAATCTATCTTCTTGCTCTAGATGCTGACAGTTGGGAAAAAAATAAGATAAAGTGGAAGCCTACAATTACGGGACTGCACATTTCTGTGCAATCAAAAATATATACATGTCAGCAACTCAGTAAGGAAGGGGTGCACTGTCGGCACCCTTGCTGCCCCATGAGCCCCTCTACACAATGATGTCCCCGACAGAAGATGTTCCCTCCATACCTGCGCACGCACTGGGATACCTCACTATTTGACCTGCCTCTGATAATTAGGTTGTTCCCTATATAAATTCACCTGCCCTCTTCTCTCTGCATAGTTGTAGAGTAACTTTGCTCCTGAGAGGGTGTTTTGTTTTTCTGTCTGACCTTCTGAAGAACCTTGCTGTCAGCCCCAACATTTGCCTGATTTACCACACACCCGGCCTCATCGCCTTTTGGGCGTCCTAGCTGGACCATGGAGGTGAGTCAATAATTTCACGTTTTGGGATTCAAAGAAACAATGGCTTAAAGATCCCAAAATGTGTTCAGAGGTGGCAATCCAGGGGTAGGTACTGAGTGAGTAGAAGACATCCATGAAGAAAAAGATCATGTCAGAGAATGGCGTGGGGGGGTTCTAAAGAAGAAGGGTGGTGGACATACAACAATAGCACAAAGCACCCAAAAGGGAAGGAGACTCCTCTGACAAGGACATTGTCGATGGGAGATCCGGTGGAGGCTGAGCCCCAGAGCTTTGTGTGACCTGTGATCTCCTTCCTCGAATCGGAGATTTTTAGGAAGTGTAAGGGGGAAATTTCTTGGAAATTGATGGGTTCTCCAGTGACTCACCACACGGGGTTAACTAATGGTCCCTTGAAAAACCCTAACGTGTCAGAAGATAATCCTTATCTGAGTGCGCCGTATTCAAGGATGGATTCAACCACCGAGAAATGAATTGAGAAAAATGGAGGCTCGGATATCACTAAATCCGTATATTATTCACAAAATAGTTGTGATAAAATGAAGGCTCTTCTTATAAAGCATCAACTCATCCCTTCTTGCAGGTGGAACCCATTGGAGTTGACTCTTCATGCTGCGTCGATAATGCAGCGAGATGGAATTAGTTTTTTAAGACCCCGTGACCCGGAGACTCTACGTCACACAATGAGGATTCCGTGTGTGGTTCCGGGGGAACACGGCAGCTTGTGAATTCTAAACGTGTACCTACCTCAATGCTGTGATAGACGGACACAGTGGGTGCTTTGTAATATTCCTGAACAGTTCTGCTGATACAGCTATACCATTCATCTCTCTCCGAGCACGAGCTGGAAATAAAATTAAGAAAAAGGGGGTTGTTGCTGAGACATATGGGATACATTCTGTCAAAACAAACAGCAGACGCAACGAGAGGAAGCGACGTTAGCTTTAAATCTAAAGTCAGCGCGGTGTAACACACAGAGCGGATCACCTCCAGTCATTCCGCCAATTACTCTTTATTATGTCCTGGAGCTGAAGCATTATATTTAATCAAATATTTATTATGTATTAGGCTGTTTTGAGTCTTAAGAGCATCGGAAGCGAAAAGAAAAATCCTCTCCAGTGATCTGAATCGTGTTAGGAGGACAACAAATAACAAAGAGGAGACGTTACTCTCATCAATTCCGGCGAAAGAAAATTTAGACCCTGCAAAGCACCCTTCCAAAAATAATGAAAAATATGATCAATACGCTTGAGGTAAAGGAGCCTACAGAAAAAAATTTGAACAAAATACCAATATTATGACCGCTCATCAAACTCGCGGGCAGAAATAAGTCTAAAATTATAATAAACAAAAGGACATTTTTTTTTGGAATTAATTGCCTATTCTATAAAGTCTGACCTAAGCCTTTAAGAAACCAAACTTAAGCAGCGACCCATCTAATCAATAATATAACTAATATCAATATAATAATAATA
>VKOC01000004.1:33278239-33298811 GCA_009364415.1 Spea multiplicata
ATTATATATAATATAATTGTTTTGTTATTTGTTCTTCTCCCCAAAGTGTTATCTCCTCCTCTGGACTTAAAGACCTTGAAAGTGACCTCACTGATTTAATGCATCGTAAGGGCCTGCTCAGCCCTTCTTACGGGAGAAGCTCACTCGGTGACCTCAAAAAGTTAAATATTTGCTAGTTTTGGTGAACTAATGGGCTGTTGGCGAGAATATTGGGTACGCTCTGCCATAAAGAAACATGCAGGGGATAAATAATGAGCATGCGATGGCCCCCAAATATCGGGGACGGGAAGCCCTCGTGGTGGGTAGACGCGTTACCTCTTTTTCTCAGCTCTGCATAGCAGCCATTGCAGACTTTGGACGGTCTGTCTCGGAGGTACTTTAATGGATATTTGTTTCTGGAACAACTGCGGCAAACGGTCTGTCGAGAGAGTTTCGCGAAGTCAGAACAAGAGTTGGTTTTGTTATTCGCATCTATACTCCGGGAAAACGGAATCCGGTGAGGAACAACCATCAAGGAACAAAAATTGGTTTTCTAGTGAGGTTTTCACTTTAAATAATCGGCAATTCTATGTACTAAATAGCGGAAAGAATAATATATTGTCTGATTCTCTATGAGACGTCCTTTACACATCCAGATGAATGTTTACCTTGCCGCACGCATGGCAGTGGTGACGTCTCAGGGTTAAAGTGAAGTCGCTGCCGCAGTTCATACACATCATGACGTGAGACATGTGCACCACGCTGGGGGGTCTCTCACCGAGGCACATGCCTAGCCTTTCCCTGAGCTGAGAGAGAAAAAATCAAAATAATATTATTTTGCCAGTACATGACAGATTATCACAACACCAACAGAAGCTGGGACGCCCGCAATGACTTTGGTCCATATAACCAAAAATATGGACTCTGAACCTAATTCACATGGCAATACCTCCTACTTGTTTGTAGATTTAAAGCATGTAAGATGTGGCATAGTTTTTTAACCCCTTTAAGCCTGTGTATGGGTTGAGGACCAGTATAGTAGCGCATTGAACTTTGGTGAAATTCCAGTCATTGCCACACGATGGCGCTATTGCACAAAACGTATTTTCCTATTGCAGCTGATGTTTTATGTGTTTTACCTGCAGATATAAACATATTAAATAAAAATATGCAAACATCACTTCTTAAAAATATTCCAGATTTGTAAAAAATGTAAAGTGTTAACTACCGAAATGTATAAATACCAATGCATAAGCAATATATTGCAAAGACAGCCTATGATTTAACATATACAAATTCCTTATAACATTTTTTTTTAGGGGATTAGCTTGAATATATTTACATATATCTCAAAGCCAGCAAAGAAATTCTCATTTGTTTTCCGCCGAAGAACCGTTCTGTGCATTGCCGGGAGAGGATGGATTAAACTTACATTATGTCATCAAATCTGTTTTATAAATTCTGTGTTCTATTTTATTTCTTTCTTTTTTTTTTTTACTGGTAATGCAGCTAACGCCATCATTCACTGTCAGACGTAAACCACTAACAGGAGGAAAATTCTCAGAAAGAATGAGGTCATTAAAAAGAAAAGTGTGTTCAAATTTCAATGCATTCAATTTTATAACATGATTTTAATCTGCAAGAAAGAAAGAAAAAAAAGAACCTAACAGACTAACAATTACATTGTTATCCATTTACTACCCTGTTTTGGGGGCGCAGCTTACACGTGAGTAATATAATGTACGAACAGCGGGGAATAAAGAAAGGGCCCGCAGTGTGTTATTGCCTGATAATTTCGGCACTTTAATGGATATTGACCACAGGGAATGTGCACAAATGTCTCACGCCATAATAACATGCATGTTGTTTAATATAATTTCTTTGTCCTCCTCCCGTGTAAAAGCCCCTGTGTCTGTCAATGGTAAGAGGAGAACAGAACCCCCCCCCCAAGCCTAGGATTTACCTTTGTTCTTTGCTGAATTGTACCACTTTCAAGGCAAATTATTTTTATGGGAAGGGTTGGAACATAAGAGCCTCTAGTTTCACCCAGTCTGACCGTTTTCTTATGTATCAAAAAGTCTTATTGAGTTTTGTGGGGCAAATGATGATCGTGGTCACTATTTGTAAGCGTGGGATAACTCTCGTATTATATATATATATATATTACTGAGATACTGAGATACATCATCTAACAAAAAAAAGTATTACTTATTCTTTAGAACTACTAGCACTCCACTACTCGCTTTCTTAACCCCTTCATGACAAAGTCCGTACATGTACGGACTCACAATGCATTGTTTTTAATGGGTTTAAGGACAACTCATTGTCCTTAAGGGGTTAAAAAACTGAGCACCATGCATTAAAAACAATAAAACCATTATTACTCAAATCCTTTTATCTCAGGTTGTAACGCTGGCGTTAGGAGCTATAAGGTTAGTTGGGGACCCCCGTAAGGTACGCGGGTTGGGAGTCCATGTTTACAGGAGACTCATGTGCCATTGCATAGGAGACATATTCCAAACCCAGACCGTTATAAAGAGCTTAAACGAGGCAGCAGGAGACTTCTCCACCGCAAACGGAGCACATAACGAAAACTTCTCTGACAATGGCACATTCTTTATTTTTTGGGCGCATCTATGCAGTTGCTCAGCTGGTTATCTGCCAAGTCTTATAGCTGCAGGCTCCCGTTCTAACACTTCCAGGACAGTTTTGTGCCGTTAGAATCTATCTTCTTGCTCTAGATGCTGACAGTTGGGAAAAAAATAAGATAAAGTGGAAGCCTACAATTACGGGACTGCACATTTCTGTGCAATCAAAAATATATACATGTCAGCAACTCAGTAAGGAAGGGGTGCACTGTCGGCACCCTTGCTGCCCCATGAGCCCCTCTACACAATGATGTCCCCGACAGAAGATGTTCCCTCCATACCTGCGCACGCACTGGGATACCTCACTATTTGACCTGCCTCTGATAATTAGGTTGTTCCCTATATAAATTCACCTGCCCTCTTCTCTCTGCATAGTTGTAGAGTAACTTTGCTCCTGAGAGGGTGTTTTGTTTTTCTGTCTGACCTTCTGAAGAACCTTGCTGTCAGCCCCAACATTTGCCTGATTTACCACACACCCGGCCTCATCGCCTTTTGGGCGTCCTAGCTGGACCATGGAGGTGAGTCAATAATTTCACGTTTTGGGATTCAAAGAAACAATGGCTTAAAGATCCCAAAATGTGTTCAGAGGTGGCAATCCAGGGGTAGGTACTGAGTGAGTAGAAGACATCCATGAAGAAAAAGATCATGTCAGAGAATGGCGTGGGGGGGTTCTAAAGAAGAAGGGTGGTGGACATACAACAATAGCACAAAGCACCCAAAAGGGAAGGAGACTCCTCTGACAAGGACATTGTCGATGGGAGATCCGGTGGAGGCTGAGCCCCAGAGCTTTGTGTGACCTGTGATCTCCTTCCTCGAATCGGAGATTTTTAGGAAGTGTAAGGGGGAAATTTCTTGGAAATTGATGGGTTCTCCAGTGACTCACCACACGGGGTTAACTAATGGTCCCTTGAAAAACCCTAACGTGTCAGAAGATAATCCTTATCTGAGTGCGCCGTATTCAAGGATGGATTCAACCACCGAGAAATGAATTGAGAAAAATGGAGGCTCGGATATCACTAAATCCGTATATTATTCACAAAATAGTTGTGATAAAATGAAGGCTCTTCTTATAAAGCATCAACTCATCCCTTCTTGCAGGTGGAACCCATTGGAGTTGACTCTTCATGCTGCGTCGATAATGCAGCGAGATGGAATTAGTTTTTTAAGACCCCGTGACCCGGAGACTCTACGTCACACAATGAGGATTCCGTGTGTGGTTCCGGGGGAACACGGCAGCTTGTGAATTCTAAACGTGTACCTACCTCAATGCTGTGATAGACGGACACAGTGGGTGCTTTGTAATATTCCTGAACAGTTCTGCTGATACAGCTATACCATTCATCTCTCTCCGAGCACGAGCTGGAAATAAAATTAAGAAAAAGGGGGTTGTTGCTGAGACATATGGGATACATTCTGTCAAAACAAACAGCAGACGCAACGAGAGGAAGCGACGTTAGCTTTAAATCTAAAGTCAGCGCGGTGTAACACACAGAGAGCGGATCACCTCCAGTCATTCCGCCAATTACTCTTTATTATGTCCTGGAGCTGAAGCATTATATTTAATCAAATATTTATTATGTATTAGGCTGTTTTGAGTCTTAAGAGCATTGGAAGCGAAAAGAAAAATCCTCTCCAGTTATCTGAATCGTGTTAGGAGGACAACAAATAACAAAGAGGAGACGTTACTCTCATCAATTCCGGCGAAAGAAAATTTAGACCCTGCAAAGCCCCTTCCAAAATAATGAAAATATGTTCAATACGACTGAGGTAAAGGCCTACAGAAAAAAATTTGCCATTGAACCAAGAAATACCATATTATGAATCCCGTCAATCAAATAAGAAATAAGTCAAAAATTATGACTCCCCCAACAACATTTTGATAAGGTTTTGTAGCCGTATAAACTGCTTTTTGTGCCACTATGTAGGAGGTGAGAGTAGGTTTCCCCCTATTGAGATGTGCGCTTGACTGGGGCGGCGTTGAGGCTAATTATGCTCTTGGCCAATTCATATAAACCCAAAACCTCATTTATTATTTATGTCTTATATATTTTGTTGGCCAACTTTATTAGGTAAGAAGCGAGGACAGTTTTTGTTTTATAACGATTGCTACAAGCAATAACACTGTTTTGCAGGCATGCTTACACCTGCTTTGGTAGGCCTCGTATTTACATTTGTATTATTTGAGCCTGTGGGACTAGTTAGCGGCACCCGGACAGTTTTTTTTCTTCCCAAAAATTATAATTAACAAGGACATTTTTGAATTAATTGGGCTATTCTATAAAGTCTGACCTAAGCCTTTAAAAAACCAAAATTCAAGCAGGCGAAACACCCCCCCCCTTTTTCTTTTTTTTTTCTTAAAAAATCATAATAATTAAACTAATACAATATTAATAATAATATAATAATATAATAATAATAATAATATAATAATATTTCAAGTCTCCAGCTGAGTTATGTTGGGTTACAATAGCTGTCAAGCTTAACCACTTCTTGGCTACCTGCGTCTCCTACTCTTACGAAAAGGTTTGGGATCAGTGTAATGATTAAGGATACAGATAAATTTTTGGTTAAGATTAAAGCTGAAACAATCTTTTCTACATGTCACACGCTCCCGAATGAATGGTGGGGTTACATTCATTTACCGCTGTTAATTCATAAATGAAAGAGTCCTTAATGTCTGAATGAATAAAATTTCAGCAAAGAGACGTCTTACAACAATCAATCTAATTCTACCCTTTTTGAAACTTTTTTTTGGGGGGGTAAAAATGGTAGACAAGGCTGTTTATTAGAAAAGTCTTTTTAAAAATACCATATTTTTGCGTAATTATACTAATAATTTTTAAGCGTATATTTCAAGCTGTTTGCTTCCCACGGAGGAAGTATTTTTTTTATTAGTGCTTTAAATCTCGAGAGTAAAATTTCTAATAATGTGACAATATGCTGAGTGCTGGAGCTGATACAGTAATGGATTTTGTCAGTGGCATCACAGCCATAATAAACATATGGTTTGGTTAACGGCTATCATCAGAGCTATTTCATAAGTTTCATTAGCCAAGCACGATGAGTTTGCAACGCCGGGCACACATATTTGATGTGAGACATGTTCTTCGTGATTCTGTTTGCATCATTAAACACCTCCAGGCGATAATCACACATATTATGCTGCCAAAGCGTGTCTCTAACACATGTCTGCTGGCCTCTAAGGTGAGTTATGTGCAAATTGGTTCCACCTTATCATAAATAAGATGCTTAAATAACGCAAAGATTGATGTGGGACCCATGACTGTCACGCGCCTTCAACGGCATAAAAAAATATGCTTGGAAGGCAGAATAGTTTAGTTCTGTTGTCATGTTGATGACCATACCTGGGTCATTTCCAAGGCTGGTCCTCTGAAAGGTCCCCATGAGTTGGGGTGGTATGGCCAGCCATGAAAGGGAGTGGAGTGGGCAAAACCTGGGTGGGAAGCAGGCAGTGCCAGACTCCACTCATCCCACTCGGAGAGCAAATTCTGCCCTGGAGGCCCGATAATCAGTTCCGAGCAAACCCAGAAAGTTTCCAACTATGTTAAATTTTGAGCTACTTATGATTGATGAACAATTCTGAGTGCTATAAAAAAATGTTAAATAAAAATATGATACACTCTTTACTTTTTAGGTTGTCCATAAGTCCATAAGATAGACTGTTTAAAATTTCCATGGAAACTTCATGAAAAGCAAACACAATTTTGTAAAAAAATAGCCTTTACAATTCTTGTTATAACCTTAGGAGTAAAGTGCGAGTGTCACAGACGACGGGTACCTGGGACATTTTGTCACGTTAATGAACATCGCTTGTTATTTTTAGAGAAGCTGAATAATTAGCATCCAATGTGTGATGCGACTTAAACCCTAAGATCGTTAACATCTCATTAATCTTTGTAACGTAAGATTCTATGCGCGATTTCCACGTTCCGAGCAGCCCTGGATAACATTATCTCCTAGCAAACAAAGTGTTACCTTGCTGACAGCATCAGACAGCATTCCATGCATTCTATCTTTAACACGTTCTGCGTGTTCTCCACGATAGGCCGGCTCACCTGGAACAGAAAAATCCATTTAACATGTTGGGAAGTCACATGAACTTGCCCATCAAAGAATTATTGATGTGTATCTTCTAGTCCTATCCAACACATAATGTGATTTCCCATCATGGTGGCCACCTTAGATGCCTCCTGGGGTCATTTGTGGAATGGAAAGGAAAAATAATCTTCTAGCAGCTCCCCTTTCTTCAATCCCATGGAGCCATTTGTCCTCTGACCATGTATCATCATTTTTCTACCTATAAAGCTCTTTGTGTGTGTTTTTAACTAAATATTATAAAGTGTAGATGCTCCAGAAGCTCCATATTTGACTTGAGCCCCATCGTCATGAGTGGGCTTGTATTGTATATGTTCCCAGCTATAGTTGATGACATGTATTTCACAGTGATGGTGTATAATTTCCAGCTATGTGACATCACACCGGGTTTTGAAAATTATAATAATGGGTCTTCACTGACGGCCCTTGTTGGGTGAAAAATGGCAAAAAAAAAAAGTTAAATCAAATGTGCGCTTTGGATCGTTTAAAATTAGTCTTCCGTGTCATCTGCGCGGAAACCAATACAAAGTTTTCTAGAGACAAAATGATCCATCTAATTACATCACCTTTGAGTCGCTGTTAAGCGGCAATTAATAAGAGAAAAGGAAGTTGAATTACGATGTTACAAAAGCCACTGAACCGCCCAGGTCTTCAATAATCCACAATGGAGATAATAACTCAGTTCTGGTAGAGCACCTCGCATGTTAAATAACGTTCGAAGGACCTTGGCAAAATCATGAAGTCATCGCTCTGCTTCATCTTGTTAACTACAACGTTGCTGGACTGCATTATTATCAAAGAGCAAAACTCCAACCATGTAGAATATATGATGACGCGATTAGCTGGTCAAGGATCCTGAAGACAGAGTAACGAATCTCCAACCCCTTAGTGAACCTTCCCCACTGTCATAATATAGACCAATTCACAGAAATACAAAGATAAAATTACCCTCATTCCTGGGATAGAAAGGGTGTTTTTGAGTCGGTATTTGCCATCCTTCTGGGGGTAGGTATACAGTAGGACGTCGTTCATCTGGAAGAATGGAAAATATCAGATTAATGGCTATGAGAGAGAATTATATGAAGACATCTCGTGAAATAATTCTTCTAAAACTGTATCCATTGTTTGCCCCGTCACAAGCGCTGATTATAACGCTGGTCAAGGTACAAGTGACCGATCTCCGCCATCTGCTGCAGAACCTCTTGGGAGCGAGAACTTAGTTTGTCACTGTCTTGCTAATATGTGAACTATAAGAAGGGTGATCGCAGTAGGGTTAAGGACTATGACTCTCATGGTACTCAGGCAGCCATCTAGCTGGCTGAGCGGGTTGGGAATCACAATTGCCTAATCACGAACAATATGCTTAAGGTGGAAAATTCTGACTCCCAAGACACTCAGCTCCCAACGCGTTTTACACACACAGTGATAGAATGAGGGTAACTGATTATGTGATATCTGGGTTAGTGGTTCCCTTAGGAGGAATACATTTACATTTCAGACACATTTTCCATTGGGATTACGTCTTCTATCAGGTCGAGCTACCCTGTAGGATAAAAAGCTATCCTAAATTTTCTACCACCTCCCTCTGCTATCCTTTCCCCGCTTTCGTGTTACATCGGCGACGACATCGGTGACTCGATATGGAACTGAATAATTCAAATTTCAACCTATAACTAGCTTCAGCCTCTGAAATGATTAATGACAACGGGGGAATTTATTCTAGGGTAGGAAAGCAGAACTGAATTAGGTCCGGTGACCTTGTGCATGACACTGATCCTGTTTCTGTGCCGAATATCTGTTATAAATGATGCGTAATAAGCCATGTATGGAGAAAAAAATAAAACATGTGATATAAAAACACTTGTCAATCACCCCAGGAAGAGACTCCGCTCTTTCCTCTTGTTTTCTTGAGGAACACAATGGGAATCGCACGACATGAAGTGAGAGATGACTTGTCATTGAGTTTTTATTCGGTTTACTTATTGCATCATAAATTACCCTCCTTGCTCACATTAATCTGATCCGAGCGGTGACAGCTCCGGAGTGCTGATCATATTACCATTGGAGGCTGGGGAAAAGTTAGGGCCGAGAGACAAATGTATCGCATTATAGAGGCTGCGATGATCAGGAAAGGCAGAGGGTGTTCTTTTCAGACATGAATAAATATACGCGGCAATACGGGGGGGACGCTGTTTGGGGGTCCGCCTACCCTGCTGGTCCTTTCGGGGTACCAACAAAATCCATTTGTCATAACGTTAGATGAAGGTCCATCTTCGGTAATCCGACTAAGTGGCCCGCAGTATACAGAATACAAGCTCACTATCCTGTCTTGTAACCCTAGTGGCTATGTGTGGAACTGCAGGTATAATACAAAAAAAAATAACTCCCTTCCTCCTTCTCCCCGGGCTGCTATAAAACCCTCTCAGGCCTCTCAGGGGATATTCTTAAATTGTGGCTTAGACTTGGTCTAATGACTCGACACGGAACGTGTTAACCCATTCAGTGCACAAAGTGATATTCAACGCACCGGGGCTGGATAACAGACACCCCAAGGACCTCTAACGTATCTCCCTGCATTGCTTATTCTGTCGGAGCGTGCGGAGGGAACGGGAGGCTCGCCCCAATTAAGCGCCTGCAAAGTCAGCTTTCTGACACATCCTCGCGCCCGTTTCTACTTTCTACGCATCACGCTGTCACCCACTCCCCTTCACACCGACATTATATTCTTCCCTCCGTCCCCAAAGACATATTCTTTGCGTATTGTCTCTTGCATATCCTTTTCTGTCCTCAAATTTAAATTCGTTCCTCCTCTATCTCCAACCAACCCCCCCCCTCCAGATTTCGCTGTCTGATTACAATTTGCGTTGTATAGGGCTGGATCTACCTACACCTAAAGATCCGTTCATTTAACCCTTTAGCACGATGAAACCATACTATAAATCATTGCGTCTGGTACACGAGCGTTGGAATGAAATCACTTATTCATGGACTTAACACAAAGCGTAACATTTTCTTGCCAATACCGTACCAATAACAATCCATTGATTGCTCCCGGGGAGGAAAATCCATGAACTTAACTTCTTCCAATCACTAGAAGAATTTGCCTTTTAAAAATTAAAAAGTTGTTGAATTGGAGGACGGCTGGTAGCTCCTATCTCTTGATGGATATTCCATGGGGACTCCATGAAACGTTCAGGAAAAGCGCTAATGAGATGAAGTCCGTGCGCGGGGAACACGCTAATAAAATGGATTTTTTTTTTGGGAATATGGCCAACATATTGTTTCTCCAGCTTCGTATTCCGTAGAGGAGGCTACGCCACGCACTGTTGACATGGCAACGCTGATTAGCACCCCAAGATTTGATTAAGCATTAAAAATGACTATTGTGGTTTAATTGCCAGTTGCAGGCTTTGCTGCAGTCATTCGAGAGGAAACGCAGCATCGAGCGGTTCATTCATCTATTATCACGTTGCGAAAGACACAAATCGTTCCATAGAAAACGATACCATTTTTCAAGCACAATGTAAAGAGATGAAGATTTTTAGCTGGCTTATCAGAGGCTGCAGACTTATGATTATTCCACATGCCAGGAATAGCTAATCTACCCCCTTTTCAAATCACATAATAAAAGCATTTTTTAAAAAAATTGACATAATTTGCAGGGGTTTCCTTTTACTTTTAACACCTGATGTTCTTTTCTATTATTAATTATAACATTTAATGTCTGGAAATTTTTAACACTTGTGTATTTTTTTCAACTGTTCTGCAAAATATTAATACATTATATATATATATATATATATATATATATATATTACTCCTACCAATGGGAATACTAAAAATACTTGTCTTTAATAGTAGAATAACTTAAAAACTGTTTTAAAAATATAGTGCCACTTTTTAACAGCACATTCAGCCAAAACAAAATTTTGTAATAGCTGTATAGTGTCTTTTTGCATGTTTTTATGTTTGTTATCTTGGCACAATCTACTAGACAAACCCCCTAAAGTTCTTATCCTACTGCCTTGCGGTAAATGATAGAATGGCTCGGTCTTAATCGCACAGAGGACAATCATGTACCCTCTGACTATTTAAGGTCTATGGGCAGAGGACTTCATCAGCATAAGCAGTATGTCATTAGCATCAGCTCAGTGTGGTGTTTGAGTAAGGAATAAAACACAAATATGACATGACTGCCTATAATGGCGACCACCAGATCTGTAGACAAGGTTTATCAGAACAATGTCCACTTCTCTTTGGTGTTACGCTATATTCCTGTATACAGCACTGTATAAAAGCCTAGAGGTTGCTCAGAACCGACAATGGCATAGCTATAGGGGGTCATGGCTGTTACTGGGCCCCGCAACCCAAGAGGCTCAGCCACTTCTGTGATCTCCTCCGAAGCCACAGATCTTCTACTGACCTCCAATGGTCCACATGCCAGGAAAGGACTCCAAGACTTCTTGATGTGATTTCATCATCTGTTGCTCCGTGTGTCATTACAAATCCAGACCAATGGCTGGCATGGGAAGAGAGATTGTTCCATTTGTGATGCACACCTCCCTGCCCCTACCTGGCTCTTGTACACTAAAAGGAGAACATTCTCCGTGGATTCCACCACTGATAGATTGGAGATGGTGTGAACATTGGGGACTGTGTTTTAAGACGCAAGCCTCCATATACATGTTGCATCTCCCTCCTTACTTATATAACAAATGTTAACCCAAAAATCTTCCAAGTGCTCCAGCATGTCTTTTACCTTTCCTTTACTGCTTATTAGTTATATTTATATATTAACCACCAACATTCTTAGAACAACCCATTTCCCTTTGCCTTTTTATTCTATGTCTTATTTCTCCCAATTCTACAGCACTGTAGTGAATACAGAAGCTTTTCACACAAGTAACAATAACACAGTTGACTAAATAAAGTTGAACAAAGACTATAGTTGGAGGTCCGGTTGTGTTCTCAACATATCATACTGTCATTGAGAGTCGAGGTGGGGACTATAATGATGCTTCTCCTTGACCACTGAGCAAAAGACCAGATCAGAGTATGTCCAGTTTAACCGACGTCTACGTGAATGAAACAAGCCTTCTGCTCGCGTGTTACCACCTACAAACATTTCTTATCTGATCTTCGCTTTGTAAGGTGGGGATTAGTAAACTTTCATCTGTGATAAGATCGCTATTGAAATTTTTCAAAGGCCGGCTTAGATTTCAAAGCGGCTTTGGAGGATTTGTCCTTAGCCACGTCCCAACATCTATTCTCAGGCCAGGCCGGCTTTGTAGAGTAATTCTTGGACGTGTGAGATAAGACTTTTGGGAGAGGTCTGGAAATCTTGGTGGGTTGGTAGGGGTCAGGGAAGGGTTGCTGTTTTGTATTGCAACACTTCTAACTCTTCTGTGGCAACATCCATGTAAACAAAGTACTGGGATCAGGAAGCAGGCTCCGAGTTAGAGCTCCGCGAACTTCCTGCCAGGATACTCAATAACAGAAGAATGCTCAGAAAACCCACAGACACCAGAGGTTTCTGCATCCTATAAAAAGGCCTGGTGACAGGCAAAACATGATGGGAAGGGGGGCCAGGGGCCACAATTCCAACTTCATCATAACTGTCGGCCATCAAGGAGCTTTATGATAAACGTTCCGACTTAAGAACCCAAGCACCATACCTGACACCATCTGGAATGGCCAGAGAGGACCCTCGTTTTCCTTTTATGTGACCTACAACCACTGTGGTGTTATGAAAATGTTACTTATTGGAACCATGAGGACCAAGTAGTTTTAAACATTATTTAAGAACACAACCTATCAATGCGATATGAGATTAAAACAGGGAACACACAGAACACTAGGGGAACAGACAAAGAAACAGGGACTATTTGTAACGATCTGGGTCTACTTGAAGGTCAGGAAGAGATCTACTCTCACTTTTTTACATCTTTCACAGCAAGCGATCACAAACATATCTTACCAGGAACAAATGCCGGGGGTGGCACTTTTTACCGGCTACCTTCATTAAAGTCCCCTCTTTCACAAATTCCTGTAAAAAAGAGATTGTGTGAAAATCAGTAATAAGAAGAATTTACATATTCTATCCCGATTAAGCTATTTTCGCATCCTGTGACCTTGTTAATCCACCAATTGCAATTCGCAGCTACAATTAAATCTAAATTTAGAGTTATAGAACTCCACGTAAATGTGAAGCTACATTCAATAAGGAAAAACGAGAATTAATAACCATATTACTTATGGATTATCAGAGGCTGCAGGTACTCACTCTTCCTGGCTGGAGGAGGCTCTTTTGACCCCTGACACTGTATTCAATTTGTATCAATTTCTGTAGATTTTCCTGATAAAAAAAAAAACAACTGTTTTTTTCTCCAAAAAGTCAATATTGAAACAAAATTACAATAACGTTACACGTCATTTTTTTTTTTTTTGCATATTCTCCTGTACAGGGTTTCATAATTCAAATTAAGGCCCCACACCTCAAGATCACAGTGTGGACTGCGGAAAAGGGGCCACTGGGGCCGAAATTCTGTAACATCTCATTATCAGTCTTAATTAACCCCTTAAGGACCAATGATGAGCGCTCACTGGTTTTTGGGTCTTATAGAGCCTATGCAATCATCCTACTCATTAGCCATCACTTCCTCTGCAGAATAATGTTAATTAATTAGAAAGCTTGGTCCTACTTTGGCGTGGATTAAAATGATAGGCATGGCTGGTCCAGAATTCTTCAAAAAGGGCCGACCCAACTGCATAACCCTATGCTAAAAGTATAGGGATCAGACAGCAGCTTTGGTGGCCGTCATCACAACATGGTCCAAGTAACATGGAACCCAAGCATATGCTCAATCATGAGCATAATATTGTCATACTTGGCAGCTGCCGGTCGCATGGTTGGACAAAGACCTTTCGGAGTTAGTCTCCTTTGGGTGCAAAGGATGAGTTGACTCATTACGATTGCATCTAAAGAAAAGACCTCTGAGATCTTTTACTATTTTGGCCCCAATAAAACGTATCACCTTTAACTATACTCCAAATGGGGAAAAAACTCCATATGAGACAACAAAGGGGTATTTATCTTCTTGCTCACAAAATTTTAATCTCTATAGATTCTACTAAATTAGATAAATTGATAACCTTCCCCTGTGCCCCCCCCTCGCTCTCTAGCCTAAGATTCCAACGCCTTTCTCTCCACATTAAGCATCCGAACAAAACCAGTATAAGACAATAGCTTGATTTATATGTATTCTGCGCCCGACATCTTTCAGATGTAAGCAAAAGATTGCATTCCGACAAAATATTGTGCCAAAGCAAGACTTACCCCTTGGCGCATGCTGTCATTGGCTCGATCCGCGACTTCAGACACAATCAGTAGGGCAGCTGCGATGATAAATATTACATCTTCGTCAGTGTTTTCTGCCCCATAAATATTTCACGCAGCTCAAGAAAGACAATATTTGTATTGTATTGATTTTTTTTTCATCCATGTAATAGATACAAATACTCAGGACTGGCCTTAGGCTAATCAGGTCTCACCGAGAGAGCAGGCGCTGGCGCCCACCTCCGATAATAAATACGAGTACAACTATCATACAGAATAATGTGTTCATTATTCAAGCATGCAAAGTAATATTATGCAGCACAGTACGTTCATTATCATGGGATATATTCTCAATGTATAATGTTATTTATTCTGTCGCAAGAATACATTGGAATGGAGCATAAGACAAAATCACATTTTTTTAGAACGAACATGGATTTAATATAAAGCAGAACTCACAGGAACTTTCAGCTAGAAGGTTCCAGGTATCCACCCGGAACAATCAACAATTATTCTTAACACAATATATAATAAATGACTTTGTCCATAACCTACTATGTGTGCCCAGATTCTAGCCCACGTTATTCACATATTTATAGATAGTATATGAATTATTTTGTGGCACTGAAATAGGGCTCCAGTGGTTTTTAGATAGAAGAGTTTCTCTTTGCCCATGGTACTAGGTAGTAGTCTAGACTGCATCTGGTCAACCCCACAGGACGTTTGCCCTCGCTTACCCTGGGTGTCTTCATATTCAGTCCAGTCCGGACAGAGATTGTTCAAATAATCTGGAGATTTAAAAGATGAGATAAGGGCTTTGATCAAAATCTTGTTTTTTTTAGCAGAGGTTATTTTATGTTAAAAAAAGTTCTGTTAAAAGTTCTTCAACTACTGGTTCTTAAGACAATAAAGCTATGGAAATCAAGTGGAATCAGTGGAAATCATCTAAAAAGACCATTAACACAGAGAGTCTCTGAAATATAAGTGATAGTTGAAGTCTTAGAGCAACCATCTATGAAATGAAAATGAGAAGACCTATGACTCTCTGATTCAATGACTTTTAAATAGGCTTTAGTTTCAATTAATCTGACGTGAAGTGGATAAAACTTCGGGTAAAAATCTGTTTTGGTTTCCTAGTAAAGATTTGGTTGTCTCAGTGCAGTCATCTTCAAAAGCTCTCGACTTATTACAACGCTTGGAGCAAAATCTTCCAACCTCACTTCGTATGAGCTCATACAACGTAGTAATAGGAACAAGAAAGCGGCTGCCCTGGGCTGAACAACTGCATTTCTCTTTTTCTCTTCATCGCTTTTCTCTTTTTCTCTTCATCGCTTTTCTCTTTCTGGGTTCACTGCAGCTGCTCCCGACCTCTTTATATGTCATCGGAGCATATTTTATACAGCTGAGGATACATGGATCCCACATTTATGCAGGAGTGCCCAATGGTGTCATACGATGAACAGCTATGACATCACATATGCAGCGGATGCGTAACAAATATCTCCAGATGGGTTTCTAAGATTCCAAGGGATGCTCTGACCCACTGGGAGGTGACATTATCCCAGAATTTCTGATATTAACAAAGTCATTTTCATTTTATTATCTTTACAATGCCTGTATTTTGTCTGCTCATATTCTCAATGTCGTTAATTTGTGCCTTTAATATATCCAACAACTTAAAAACAGGGAAATATTCTTAAACGGTGTAAATAAAATATAATACTTTTTCAAATGCATTAACCATTTACACCTAAAGCTATTAATGTATAACACGGCCACATAACAATTCTTTGTAAAGCCCCTTATAAAAGTATCCCCGTGTCTCCATCTGAAATATAAGGTATTTTATTAAACATTTGATTTTTTTTATTATTAAAAAACAGGGATGCAGGATATTACTGTAACAGATGACGCTTTTATATCAGCTTCTGGCAGGTTGATCATGCTGATAGCTTAGCGAAGTGACGATACCCGCTTCAAATGGCAAACAGGGATCTGAAATTTTACTTTTTTTGCGAGTTCATTTAAATCTCTGTTTCCGATCCATCGCTGTCAAAGTGATAGCTTTATCCGTAGCTTTAAGCCCAGTCTGCAAAGCTTTACTTAAGACTCTTGGTGAAAAGACGGTTGATTTAAATAACATCCCATCCAGCCGAAAGGAAAATTAGATTTATTTTCTAAATCCCCGTCAGATCTAACATTCTGGCTCTTTTTTCAGTCCTAATGCCTGCATCCCAGAGCTGTAATCTCATCGATAAATATCAAAACCTTCAAAGAAGGCCAGAACAAAGTTCTGATTTTAAAATATTTTAAATGCATATCATTAACGGCATCAACCTACATACAAAGTTATAAGGAACGGAACCCTGTATACCAAGACAATGCGGGGTAAAAGAAATAATAATAATATCTATAATAAGTATATCGTGGGTATAGTAAGGAAAATTGTACATAGTATCCAAAAATATTCAAATGTGATTAAAGGGGTAAATTCCCCACCAAGCCCTGGTTGGGTGAGAGTGATTAAGAATATTAAAAAGCAATTTTAAAATTATTCTTGGGCTCAAACGTTAACACAAAAACAATTACAATGAATCTATGATGTCATCAACAAAAACAAAGATAGTATAAACGTATTGTAACAAACGGGGTATATTTGGGGAGTGGCGGCCATAGCGCAGTCTTGCTCGAAACAAGAACAAAGCCCAATTTTAGAAAGGCTAATTTTAACCTGCTAGTAACATCACAACATCGTTCAATGGGATCGAAGCCTTCGCAGGAAAAAACACAGACGAAAAACAGTCGACGTTCAAAATGTTGTTAGATAAATAGACCTATAAATATACCCACTTGGGAAGCAAATGTAAGAGCAACTCAAAATGTGGCTAAACAAAAAGGTGACAGCGGAAATAAAAAAAGGAAAAATTATGTAAATATTATTCATATCACAAGGGAGTGAAGATGGTCCAAGATCTACCAAGAATTGACACTTAATTGCGGCAAATTTAGTGTTGATTGTGTAGTAACTAAATTTATTTTTGGCAGCACAACCTCCCAATTTCCACAATGTCCCCACAGTGTGTTCTTGGAGTCTAGTGAGGAGCAGGAGATCTGTAGCTCGATTGCCAGATATGATGTCATACACACCAGGCCATCATTGAGTGTGTGAGTTCATAATGGATCAAATACAGTATCTGTGGCCAAAGTAGAAACAAGAGTGTAGAGGGAAGCTCTCACAGAATTTAAGCATGTTGAAAGTAGACATACCCAGCTGCCATGTTTAAATACGATGGAATACTAACAATGTAACATTAAAGTACCTTAAATTCTTTACTCAGATGACATTAACACAAGGATTGAGCAAGTCACAGACTGACATCATATTGCACCCTTAATAAATTTAATTTATTATTTAAAAAAATAATTTAACTATGAAAGGTGATTCTCGGAGGGTTTCTCAGTCTAGGCCAAGGGTAGGCAATCTTCGGCTCTCCTGATGTTGTGGACTACATCACCCATAATGCTCTTACAGTCATATTGCTGGCAAAGCATCAAGGGAAATGTAGTTCACAACATCTGGAGAGCCGAAAGGTTGCCTACCCCTGGTCTAGGCTTCTGAATGAAGAAGTTTACTGAAGACAGAGACCTCGAATACATTGGATCAGATCCGTTTTTATATATATGTGACCTTGGCACCCAACATTGGTTCAGAAGACCATCATGCGTTGCTCACCTGTAAGGATCATGTGATACTGGAAGACCCTCTGAACTACCTTCATCAGTTCATGCTTCACGCTCACTTCCCCGCGCTGAAGGTTCTTCTGCTCTCGCAGATCGGGAGAGAAACATGGAATGTTTAGCGTTACACAAGAATCCGTTCCAGTATTAGCCCACAATCCTCCATTGACAGAACAGTGTGGTTGGTGGATTATCATAGGAACGCTGGAAACATTTTTCTCCAGTGAGAGAAAGCTCTTCAGTACAATATTTTATCCTATGGCAACAGTTTTCATACCTAAAATCTCAGTCACATATGATATGCATGAAAATGAGTATCTCTAGAATAATATGACAAAAAAGAAAAAACGGTATTCCTTTAAAAAAAGAAAACATGGAAAATAAGGCCAATTATTTTTAAAACATTATATTTTTAACATGTAATTTACCCAAACCAGTGTTAAAACACAATTTATTATGCTTCCTAGAGGCAACATTGCTGAAGGAAAATTTCAGATTCACATAGAAAATAGTAAAATTCCCCACAGTGGAGAATCATTATGACAGTCGCAGTTTGTCATTCGAGAAAAACTCTTGACACGCAACGTATACAAATTGCAGGCGTGCAAAACTGATATGATTTAGAGGGAGGATTCCCGCACAGCGGCGGAATGAATAAAATCCAATAATAAGCTGATAATTCACTCATAACTCCTTGGGGCGGCTGGTTGCTAGTTGGGCTCATCAGTAGCAGGCTGGAAGCTCTGATAGATTAATGGTTCCTATCAAAGCCCCATTAGTCAAAGCCGTCATTCATAGATGTCAGTTTGAGAAGAAATGTTATATATATTCACCCCAGGGGACTCGGAAACATTGCGAACTTGGGAGTGAAAGGGTTAATCATGATTACTTTTTACTAATTTTCTTTTATCTATCAGAACTCAAGTATTGATGATCAACTCCCAACATCACATCATAAACTCTCTGAAAGGCAGAGGGTGTACATGTGTCCCATATCGTGTAAAAAAATGTTTCCATAATGTGAGAGAACTTAAGTGCAATCGCATTTCTGTCTTTTGTTCTGCTAGGGGGAAGTATTTTCTTTTGCACTCTTATTTCCTGTTAAGCTTCCTGTTCACAAAGTGTTTTATTTGAAATGTTCCATGGAGTCTCCCGTATTTGTGTCTTACTGATTTACTAAACTTCTTGATAATAACACTTCTAGAACTTTGGGTTTTCTGGCTCAGTTGGGTCTGTAGACAAAACTGATACCTTTACTAGACCAGCACAGAAGGAGCTTTTGAGACCTTGGAGGGTTCAGGCACTATGTAGTCAGGAACAATCAGAAGAACTGAGGACAAAGGATATGCTGACCTACCTCAAATTCCCTAACAGCATGTGCCATTTTGGGGTTTTTGAGGGTACAGTTGTCCAAAGCGGCTGTTGTTTTATCAAAGGCAACAATGAAGGCTGTGTGGTGTTGGAACCTAGACTGGCGGCTAAGGAACACACCAGCTATCTTCTGGTTCTCCTCCCTGTGTAATTAGAAAAAAAAACAGTTACTCCGGATCAGAGGGTGGGATCCAAACAAATGTATAATTATTAAGCCCCTTAAATATTAAGTAAATGTATTTAACTATTTACATGTTTTCGTGATCAAGTTCTCTGCCTGCTCCTCATCCACCCCTACAAATGCTGCCTACACCAATCAACAACCAGGGGAGGGCTGGCAGCCTAAGGCCTGGAGGGCAAGTCTAGTCAAGTGGCCCATTGCACCACCAAAGCGACTTTGAGCGACATTCGAAGTGGCCATTGTGTGGCAGTCAGGCCACCAGCGCCTAATGCACACACCGCGTCGCCCAATGGCTGTGCCTCAGCTTTTCGTCCCATGTCTTAAAAGGGGTGGGATGAAGAGCTGAGGCATGGCCATTGGGCCTGACTGCCACACGACGCAGGGGCGTACCTGTGGCAGATCCTCTATGTGGCACCCCCCCACACACACACACACACACACTTTAAAACTGCATAGTTTCTATGGTTAGGCAAACATTGGCAGTGGCACAGCATAACTGTTATTATATACTGAGACACACATTGACGGTGGTACAGCATAACTGTTATCATTATATACTTAGGGATTACACTGTACCGCTGTCAATGTGTGCCTATACATTGAGCCAGACACTGACAATACTGCAGTACAACCCCTATCACTATATACTAAGCCAAACACTTCAGTGACTGGCTTAGTATATCGTAGGGATGCGCCGAAATGAAAAATCAGCATTCACTTGGCCAAAACCGAAGAAAAAACCCAAAATACTTTAAAATACTTTATTAAAAGTAACACACTAAAATTAGACAAAAAAATCAATAACACTATTAATATATACTATATATATATATAAAATTGCAAACAGCAATCACACTCCTATCATGCTAAGTCAGCCAGCACATGCTAGAACCTGGACATGATAGGATTGTGATTGCTGTTAATATATCACAATCCTATCATGCCCAGGTTCTAGCATGTGCTGGCTGACTTAGCATGATAGGAGTGTGATTGCTGTTTGCAATTATATATATATATAGTGTTATTGGATTTTTCTGTCCAATTTTGGTGTGTAATTTACTTTTAATAAAAGTGTTTTTAACACACCAAAGTTGGACAAAATAAAATAACTGATAACAGCAATCACACTCCTATCATGCCTAGGCAGCCAGTACATGCTGGAATCTGGGCATGATAAGAATGTGATTACAGCCTCCTTATGCT